>SZWC01027236.1:8775-19572 GCA_023375785.1 Penium margaritaceum | reverse complement strand
CCCCCCCACCCCATCTGGGGTGGATAGTGTATCTGGGAGGTGTATTGGGAAGTGTATCTTGAGGAAGTTGGAATCGATACATAAGTGGATTTATACACTTGTGTACATTTTTTACCACACATCAAATACACCCCCTGCTACACCCGTCCAATACACTTGATGTGTTGAAGGGGGGAGGGGGGGGGGACCAATCTATCGAGGCTTCAATGTGTCCCGGGAACATGGGGTCGGAACACATTGCACAAGTATTTCCGCAAATTTTTTCACTTCATGAAAGTCGTAATTCTTTCACCGACTAACATGTGATTGAACAAGGGTATGCACATCAGTGAACTTCTAGGAAGTAGGTGTATAGCACGTGCTACATACATAGATTGCATAGTGTAGAAAAGTGGTATGTTTAACTAGAACTTGTTATTTAACGAGGTCACCAATTTCACTACTGGAAACAAGACCGCTGCCCTCCAGCCCGTCTTTTCAATATCCATGAGAAAGGTATCAAGATTTTGGATACCGAAGCCCTGCCCCACGCTAAGTGTGGGGCAGGGCTATACGAGTCTAAGCGTGAACTTTCTGGTCGCCCCACGCTATGCTTCTGGCAGTTGAAGACAAATGTGAGACAGTCACTTTTGCGAAGGGCATAACGTGATTTTGCATTAGTTTTTGAACATAGACATGATCTGAACATTTGTAGGGCTAGTCATGGGCTCTCCAACACATGAAACTGTGCACGATTTGGATAACCGTAGCTCCTGCTACGTTAGTCAAAGCGCAGCACCCCAAACCAGCTGCTCAGTTGGCGGCGCGCACCACGTCGCCTGCCGAAACGCCCTCACACATCAAGGACCCATCAAAACGCCATTCCGGAGGCGCAGATGGCCCTACATGTAGTGGCGGTGCCCCTTGCGCCTTAGGGGTCTGTTTCGATGAGTTAGCCATCGAGTTTGGTGATGGGGATTGATGTGGGTCGAAACCTGTTCGCGGACCTGCAGTCAGAATTTTGACCTAGTCCCCGAGTAACAAAACGTACTACTGAGTTTCGGACGCCGAGCCAGAGATTTGGCTAAGTCCCTCAGTAACAAACTGCACTACTACCATCCGGCGGATCATTCATCGGACGCCTTGGCAGCCCTTCCGGAGCAAAATCTCCAAATGGACTTTTGTTCCTCGGTCAGGTGGATTATCCACCTCCATTCGAACCGCGGCCGACTCCCAGAGCCGCCGCGCGCACCCCAACTTTGGAAGCTCATATCTCACTGGCTACTTGTCCGAATTAGGTAAAACAACTTCCACCGGATTAAGCAACTCGTCAAATTCTAGGGGAAATCCTCCATTTTAAGATCCGAGCAATCTTCGAGTCGCCAGATCCAACGGCGAGGAATTTCCTCTCTCTGGCGGCTCGTCGGCGCGTCCCGGCGCCGCACTTGGGCATGCAGAGGGGCAAATCTTCAACATTCTCCCCCTTGCATCTGCCATGCCCACTTCTCCTGCCTGCTCTTACTCATCTTCCGTTGCGCCCTTCAGCCCATCAGAGTTGGTCATCCCTAGTCCGGCCACGCTCAATGCGTGCCGGTCCACGGGTTGCGCTTTGGTCAAGCAATCCGCAAGCATGTTGTGCGTGCTGCAGTGCTGCAGCACCACCTGCCTCTCTTCAACCATGTCCCGTGCGTAATGATAACGCACATCAATGTGCTTCATCCTCCTGTGATGCATCGGGTTGTTGGTCAGCGAGATGGAGCCAGTGTTGTCCTCTTGCACTACCTTAGGCTCCTGCTGCGGCACGCCTAGCTCCCCCAGCAACCTGCGGAGCTACACCACCTCTTTGACCGCCTCGGCCAGCGCGATGTACTCTACTTCCACTGTGGAGGTGGTGACGCAGTCCTGCTTCTCGCTGCACCATGAGACCGCTGCACCAGCGAGGATGAACACGGATGTGGACTTCCGCTTCCCCACATCACCAACGTAGTCTGCATCCGTGTAGCAGACCAGACGCAAAGGGTCCGCCCGCCCCTTGCCGTCGAACCTCAAGCGTGCATGTCGCGTCGCCTGCAGGTAGCGGAGGATGCGCTTGACCGCCTGCCAGTGTAGTGGCCCTGGATCGGCCACGTACCTGCTTACTTGGCCCACCGCGTAGGCGAGGTCCGGTCGAGTTGCCACCATGGCGTACATGAGGCTGCCCACCGCCGATTGGTAGGGCACCCCTGCCATATCCTCTTGCTCTTCTTTTGTCTGCGGCGCCATTGCCGCACTCAGTTCACAAGTCGTGGAGACCGGACTGCCAACTGGTTTGTAGTCCTCCATGCCGTACCGCTTCAGCACCTCGGCCACGTATTTGGCCTGCCCCAGCTCAAGTGTGCCCGTCCTCCGGTTCCGCGTGATGCTCACCCCGAGGTAGTACTCCAGCTCCCCCATGTCTGCCATCTGGAATCTACTGCTCAGTTGCTCTTTTAGCCGCTGTAGGCTCGGCAAATCTGTCGAGCACACAATCAGGTCGTCCACATAGAGTGCAACGATCTGATGGAGCTGTTTGTCGCGCTGCATGTACACGCTGTGATCCGCCTCACAACGCTTGAAGCCGAGTTGTGCCTTGAAGCCGTCTATCTGTTGGTACCAGCATCTCGGTGATTGTTTTAGCTCATACAAGGATTTCCGCAGCTTACACACCTCGTCCTCCGGTGCATCCACCCCCTCAGGCACCTCCATTTAGATCTCTTTGTCTATGATTCCGTTGAGGAAGGCCGTCTTTACGTCCATTGGTGGAGCTCCATGTCCTTCGCGGCTGCCACTGCAAGGATTGCCCGGATGCTTGTGAATTTGGCAAAAAGAGCAAACGTCTCATCATAGTGCTCGCCCTTACACTCTGCATATCCCTTTGCCACCAGCCGCGCCCTGTATTTGTCAACCACACCTTCCTTTGTGAACTTGGTCTTAAAGACCCACTTTGAGCCGATGACGTTGGCATATTTCGGCCTGTCAACCAGCGCCCACGTATCATTTTTCGTGATGGACGCCAACTCCGATTTGATGGCTGCGTCCCATTGATCCCCTGCAAGCACCTCATGCACAGTATTCAGCTCTGTTGATACAGCAAGCATGCACCGCGTCATGCCGATCCATTAACCGGTGCTTGCATCGAAGCGCTTCCCCGTTTTTCGCCGCCTTTCGCAGCGACGTGGTAATTTTGGTGGCGCATCGTCGCTCTGCTGTGATCCCTCTGACTCAGCAGGCTCCGATGAATCATCGACCGGACGGCTCCCCAAGGATCTCTCTCGCTCTGGCGAAGCATCGCCCGAACGACCGGCACGTCCGGTGGATTATCCACCGACGCTCGATGCACACTTTGCCGAGAGTGCGCCCGTTGGCACCCTCGGTGCCTCATCCGCCGGATCCTTCCAGTGGATCTCCTCATCAACTTGATCGTCATCGAAGTCCTCCTCGTTAGCTACCACCGCTGGTGCACCTTTGCGCTCTGATGCCGCATCCTCAACTTTGGCGTCCGCCGGCTCCTTCTCGTAGTCAAGGAGTTGGAACTAATCCCCCGTCTTTGGAGAGTCCACCACACCCGCGTCGTTGCTGCTGATGTAGCTCTGCTGCTCGTCGAACTCGACACCTCGGCTGCGGATTACCTCCTCCTTGTGCATGTCATAGAGCCTGTATGCCTTATGCACGCTCTCATAGCCAAGGAAGAGATACGAATTTGCCCGTGGCTCTAGCTTGCTGTCGCGCCTCTGGGCAGCCTGCACCATTGCATGCGCCTTACACCCGAACACTTTCAGGTGTGCCACACTTGGCTTGTGCCCGCTCCAAACCTCCTACGGCATCTTCCAGCTGCTCTTCCCCTTCAGCACCGCTGTAGGGGTGAGGTTGATGGTGTAGCTCGTCGTACGCATAGCTTCCATCCAGAAACTTTGTGGCAATTCCGCATCCACCAACATGGTCCGTACCATGGTCAGCAGCGTTTGGTTCGCTCGCTCCACCACGCCATTTGATTGAGGCGAATACGGCGTATTTTGTTTCCATTTTATGCCCTGCTGCTTCATCCACCCGCTACAACCCACGTACTCTCCGCCGTTGTCGCTGCGTAGGGCTCTGACCTTCCGGTCAGTCCGCCTCTCCACAGCGGCGACATACTCCTTCAATCGGCCCAAGACATCTCCTTTCCGCTTCATGAAGTACACAAAGAGTTTTCTCCTGTAGTCATCAATGAAGGTGACAAAGTAACGTGCGCCGCTCTTTGACGCCGTCTTGAATGGTCCACACACGTCACCGTGCACAACCTCCAGCAGGTCCGAGACGCGATTCACGTTCTCGTTGAACGGTTTGTGCTGCGCCTTGCCCAAAATGCAAGGCTCACACATTTCTTCTTTGCTGCATCTGTCACCTCTTCCGCACCGTTGATGACGGGGCCGCGTACCAGCTCGCGCTTTGCCATCTCCTTCACGACTGCGAGTGAGGAATGCCCTAGTCGTCGGTGCCAGAGCCCTAGATCAGCTCCCCCTTCTTTGGCCAGGTTGACGGTGCGTTCTTGCGAGTCTGCTGAATCTGTCGATGCGGGGATCACCTTGGTCTCCACGATGTAGAGACCTCCCTTGCGCTGAGCCTCCAGCACGGGCTCACTGCCACCGTCCTTCCACACGACTGCCCCTCTTCTCTTGAAGAGAACCTCGTACCCCTTCTCAGTGAGGTGGCTGACACTTAGAATTTCAGCCAAGCCAGGTACGTGCTGCACGTCCTTGATGACGTGCTACACCCGCTTTCCGCCAACCACTACCTCCACGTCCACGTCTCCCTGGACAGCCGCCAGCTCGACCTTGTCGTTGGCGACCACCATGGATTTGCTGGACTTGGTGTAGTTGATGAACCCAACCTTCTCGACCTGGGTATGCTCCTCCGCTCCGAAGTCAAGGCATCGCCGGTTGGCCTTCTTGAGGTAGTTTTGAGGTGGTTTTGAGTGCCGTTGAGGAGCGCCTTCTTGCCTTTGGCGTCTTTGCCACCGGCCTTTGCCTCCTTGGTGCACTCACGCACCCAATGGCCCTCCTTGCCGCAATTTCGGCACGCACCCTTCTTGGCGCCCCTCTTCCCGCCGCTATGTCCGCCACCTCCCTTGGCCCCGCCTCCGCCACCACGCGTTTTGGTGACAAGGGCCGATGAGGACGACGAGAACTCCCCGCAGCTCTGTCGATGCGCCTCGTTGCGGATGTACTCTGCAACCGCGCCATAGGTGAGCTTGTCCTCTGCCCATCCTCTCAAGACTGTGATGAGAGGTCTCCAACTGTCAGGAAGGGCCATGAGGAGGGCCATCGCCTGCAGCTGCGTGTCGATCTTCTACCCCACGTCGTTGCACTGTGAGGCAAGCGACTCAATCTGCTGCATGGCGGTGATGACATCATCTCTCTCCTCGATTCTCACTGTCAGGAGTCGCTTCATGGCAAAGATTTTGTTCGCCAGCGACTTGGATTGATGGATGGTGCAAAGTTTTTGCCAAGCCTCGGCTGCTTGCTTGCAGCCTTGGAAGTAGCCCCACTACGACTCAGTCGTCCCGGACACCAGCAGCATGAGCGCCTCCTTGTTCTTCTTTGCGAAGGCCTCCTTCTACGCTTCCGTCACTGTCGCTTTGTCAAGGACTTTGGTTCCCAACATGACATTCAGCACACCCTTATGCGCGAGGTGGATCTCAAAGTGCCACCTCCATAGCCCAAAGCTTGGGCCGCCTGCATACTTCTGGATGGGCTGTGTCTCCTTCTGCGCCATTGCACAGTCTTCAACTCCAGGACCTCATAGTTTGACGGCGATGGCGTCCCCGAAGACAATCCCGTTAGCCATGAAAGCCGTGAATGATTTGTGTACCGGTCAGGGCCGTGGGCCCATAACCCTTTGTCAGAAACCGTGGTGTGGTTCCAACGTGGCCCGCCGGGTCTTACGTGCTCACGGCTATGTTTTGTGCGGGTGGTTACGAGTCTAAGCATGAGCTTTCTGGTCATCCCATGCTATGCTTCTGGTAGTTGAAGACAAATGTGAGATAGTCACTTTTGTGAAGGGAATAATGTGATTTTGCATTAGGTTTCGGACATGATCTGAACATGTGTAGGGCTAGTCATGGGCTCTCCAACGCACGAATCTGTGCGCGATTTGGATAACCGTAGCTCCCGCTATGTTAGTCGGATCGCAGCACCCCAAACCAGCCGCTCAGTTGGCGGCGTGCACCACGTCGCACGCCGAAACGACCTCACACATTAAGGACCCATCAAAATGCCACCACATGCAGATGGCCCTACATGTGGTGGCGGTGCCCCTTGCGCCTTTGGGGTCTTTTTTGATGAGTTAATCATCGAGTTTGGTGATGGGGATTGATGTGGGTCGAAACCTGTTCGCGGACCCGCAGTCAGAATTTTGACCAAGTCCCCGAGTAACGAAACGTGCTCCTGAGTTTCGGACACCGAAGCCAGAGATTTGGCTAAGTCGCTCAGTAACAAACTGCACTACTACCATCCGGCGGATCATTCACCGGACGCCTCGGCAGCCCTTAAGGGGCAAAATCTCCAGATGGACTTTTGTTACTCGGTCAGGTGGATTATCCACCTTCATTCGAACCGCGGCTGACTCCCAGAGCCGCAGTGCACACCCCAACTTTGGAAGCTCATATCTCCCTCGTTACTTGTCCAAATGAGGTGAAACAACTTCCACCGGATTCAACAACTTGTCAACTTTTAGGGGAAATTTCAATATCCGAGCAATCCTCGAGTCACCAGATCCAACGACGAGAAATTTCCTCTCTCTGGCGGAGGCGCCGCACTTGGGCATGCAGAAGGGGCAAATTTTCAACACCACCTGGTTTCTATGTCCAGATGCAAGGACTGGAAGTTCAAACCAGCAGCATTTGCACTGTTGATGAGAGACTGCGAATGCGGCGTCCTCCTGGTGGAAAACCCAGCAATTTTTCGTGCCTTTGATATAATCTCAAGCACTTGAGGCAGCGACAACAGGTCATTTACAGCAAGATTCATGACTTGACCAAGGCACCGGATGTGCCCAGCCTTTTCTAGAGAACAATCAGCAGTAGGAATGATGTAGTTGTCAATCATGCTATCGTTTGAGCTCTTGTTTTTGACAGCCATGCAGTACACCCTGTTCCAAAGCCCCCATGACTTCAGAGCCTCTGAGAAAGCCTCAAAATCCTTGCTGGTGTTGGGCTGTCTGGGATGTGGGGAAAAGAGATGGACATGCTCTTGATTTTCCAGTCACTCATCAAGTGGGTGGTCTTGCCCAGATACTTCATCCTGTTCTCTCTCTTCCACCCATCCATTGTAAAGCTCAGATACTTCAACCTCACTGAGCATGCCCCTGATCCTTGTACGGAACGCGGCCGCAGCGATGACGATTTGCCTTGAGATTTTCATGCGCCCGGGCAGGACGGCGGCGGTGTTGGCATGGAGGATGGCCTGCTGAAGCAAGCGTGACTCCATGGAGAGGCAGATTACGTTCTTTCCGATTACAATCTTCCAAATGCACGCAATGAAGTACCGCTTGTTGAAAACCTGGCCCACAGTGGCAATGCCACAGGCGACTGGCATGTTCTTGGGTTGACACCAATGACGTCCACGGTGACAGTGACAGCTGCGATGGTAGCCTGCCTTAGCGCCAGAGCTGCTGCATCCTCCTTCATTCTTTTCCACTGTGAGTTGTGTTGAATGGGCATGTGTTTCCACATGTTCCCGGTGCTCCCGCTTGAGTTTCCACAGGAGTAGTTGGCAGGGCACAGTGTGCAGTACGCCCGAGGGTCACCAGCTTCGTTGGGGCCATCTTTCTTGGTGAATACTTCCCAGATGAGGCTATTGGTCTTGGCAGAACGATTTTCTCCTAGGGCCTCGTCGTCACCACTATGCTCATCCTCCTCACCAAGCGGCATCAAACCAACGGCGGTGCCAACTGCAGGACTATCGTTCTCCACGGATGCTCAAAATTCTGAGCATCCAAGCGTAACACGACTAAACTGGCACCGGCAAGTGGTCTTGCCTCCTCGTCCCCGGCAATGCTAGGGTTTTGGCTTCGACTGAAACCCTAGCCTCGGAACATAGCCCACGCAGAAAGATGGTACTTTACCATTGACGTGACCATCCCTAATGAAGGGACGGGTCATGGACTGGTTGAGAGTGGATTCCGCGAGTCCATCGCCGTTTACTTCATGTTCAAAGAAGACATGATTCTCCATATGACATATGCAGGAGAGAAAATGTTTTGCAGCTATGCACCATTTATTTTACTACAAAGTTTACGCATCTCAAACTACTCGCAAACCCAAAAACCATCATTGGGTAAAGTGTATCTATCCAGAGTTCGGGAAACTTAAGTCAAACCGCCGGAGCTGAAAAGCTTAAACGCCGCACGCCTATAACATTCCCACTACACGCCTTCACCATGAGGACTCCTCGCGTCGATCATTCTTGATCGAGATTGACGTGGCATGTGCATTCATTGCAAAAATTCATGCATCACGAAGATTCTACATGGACAGCAGGCATTCATCGCTATCCTGCCGGCCATGAAAAACACCATTAAACCTTTCCACAAACCAATATTTGTTAACTTTCACACGACAAACAGTAAAGGCATTATCATCATTTTCCCATCGTTGGAAGAACAGGCGACCGCTGACACGGCAGGTAAGATTCAGGGAGCCAATGCACGCAAAAGCTGCGTCGATGACAGCGTGTGAAGCGGCTATGCCACATCATATTCTCACGCATGCTTCCATGCGAGATGTCTTCCGAATCACAAAATCAAGTGTATGAATAAGTGAATGGAAAGGACCAAACCATCTCTAAAGGAGATATTGAAGTGTGAGGGCTGAACTTGTTCACCACTTTTGCTTTCCTCCGTGAGGGTCATGAACTTAATCCGCGGATACATGGATACAAGCCAGATTTCATGGACCCGGTTCAGATCCGCGGTTCCATCCAGGGACGAGACGCTCAGACCCGGATGGTATTTGACTATCTGGCAGGCCAAATCTCGGTTTAGAAGGGTTCTGTGTATCTCCGGGGTGGACCTCCCCCCCTCCCCCCTGGATTTGCAGATACACGGATCCGTTCCAATGTTGGAACCGGAACCGCGGTTCGAACCGTGACCCGAGATCCGCGGGCAAGAACCGCGGATTGCCTGATCCCGTGTGCACCCTTAAGGGAGGGAAGAGGAGCTCCTGTCTGACAAGGACATGGTTTAACCCCCCCTAAGTGACTGGAAGGTAGTTGAGCACAAGGTGCTCAAGACCTTTCCAAAGAGCTAAAAAAAAAAAAGAGGCAGCTCTGCATCATGTCATGAAGCACCATGCGCAGTGACGAGCAGATATCGTCAGCTAGTCAAAGGACTTCGGACAAGATGAGAATCTTGTGCATGACCAGACATTGTGCAAACCGGACAGTGTGTGGCTTTTATGCTAAATTCACAGTCCAAGCCTCCTCGCAGGGAGGGAGACTTGATAAACATCTTTAGGGATGTAAAAACCATCTGAATTTCACTGGTTTGTGCCTTCTTGTGCATTGATAACCCTTGCCATTGCGGTAAGAAGCAATGTTTTCAACAATCATTTGTCTTTGGCATCATGTTTCTGGCAAAAAGAACATTTGTGGCTGAAGATATGAAATTGTTGAATGAAACTACCACTTCAAACTTGGTCATCAAAACACCTTCATTTTCATTAACAATGGTCAGTAGACGAAATCTTATATACTAAAACAGTCTTCCAAAACCATGTCATCCATGTGAAAGAATACCTCCCTAGTCAGGTGTGCATTCGTTGGAGCATATCTACATTCATGTTTTTCATTTGCATGAGCCTGAGGCCACCCAGAGTGATGTTGACAAAGAGGTGACAATCACCTAATCATCATCTGGAGTGCTCTTTTCAATGTTTCATGGCGAGAAGGGGGCAAGAATCATGTTGCTGGTATACATGAGTTCCTAAACTTTGCAAATGGGCATTTTTTTCATTGCGTTAATACAATTCATCCTGATTGTTGTTCCATCCCGGCTGCTCAACCGAGTTCTTGCGGATCAGTCAGAACTTTCATGAAGAACTACATGATTTTTACTGTTCTTGATAGATATCTTCTTGGCACCAGCCTCTTCTGAAACTATGCTTAAAATTTCTCCGCAAATTTCAAAGCCCCCTTACCATTGGTGGAAATTCTCGGTTCAGCCAGTGGGTACCAACCGTCATACCCTGATGCCGTAAGCCAAGCACCGAAGGCCTCAACTATGATCCAACCTTTTTACATATTCACTCGATGTTTGTAACCTCTTCAATCAAGTCCACTTTCTTCTCTCACGTAATGACACAATTCTTCAGCATGCACAGAGCCAGAAACTTCTGCCTGTGAACCAACATCGCTTCCATCCCGAGTAGAAGAAACCTGCTTTCTGATGTACTAAAAACCAAGGTTCCTCTTTCCACCAGTCATGCCGACGGTTGCATGGCCTTTGATATTGATCAGGCGGAATGTAGAGGTATACGACTCTCTGAACCTAGCCACTACATCTTCGGTGGGACTTCTGGTTTGATGGCATGTGGCACTTCCAGCAGCGTGACGTGCTTCTGGAGCCATGTAGGGCTTTAGGTGTCCCACTCCGGTTGAGGTGCTCACTTAGCCATGCAACCCGCTGGTCCACACCCTCTGCTTGTGGCAACCCGTCAATTTTTGGGATACTTGCATGGTTTTCAAGCCTATTGCTTGCTCACCAATCCTTGCATATGCGGTTGTGTTAGAACAGCTAAAACTTCCACAACTTCTCAAGCATGTT
>SZWC01027235.1:19188-30632 GCA_023375785.1 Penium margaritaceum | reverse complement strand
GATTCCTCCACCTTTCCCTAGCTTGCTTCACCCTTCTCTAGCTTTATCCACCATTCTCTGGCTTGCTGCACTGTTCTCTGGTTTGCTCCACCTTTCTCTGGCTTTCTTTACCTTCCTCTCGCTTGCTCCACCTTTCTCTTGCTTGCTCCACCTTTATCTGGCTTGCTCCACCTTTCTCTGGCTTGCTCCACCTTTCCCTGGATTGCTCCTCCTTTTTCTGGCCTGCTCCACCTTTCTCTGGATTGCTTCACCTTTCTCTGGCTTGCTCCACCATTCTGTGGCTTGCTCCACCTTTCTCTCGCTTGCTCCAGCGTTCTCTGGCTTGCTCCACCTTTGTCTAGCTTGCTCCACCTTTCCTTGGCGTGCTCCACCTTTCTCTGGCTTGCTCCACCTTTCTCTGGCTTGCTCCCCCTTTCTCTGGCTTGCTCCACCTTTCTCTCGCTTGCTCCAGCGTTCTCTGGCTTGCTCCACCTTTGTCTAGCTTGCTCCACCTTTCCTTGGCGTGCTCCACCTTTCTCTGGCTTGCTCCACCTGTCTCTCGCTTGCTCCACCTTTCTTTGGCTTGCTCCACCTTTCTCCGGCTTGCTCCACCTTTCCCTGGCTTGCTCCATCTTTCTCTGGCTTGCTCCCCCTTTCTCTGGCTTGCTCCACCTTTCTCTCGCTTGCTCCAGCGTTCTCTGGCTTGCTCCACCTTTGTCTAGCTTGCTCCACCTTTCCTTGGCGTGCTCCACCTTTCTCTGGCTTGCTCCACCTGTCTCTCGCTTGCTCCACCTTTCTTTGGCTTGCTCCACCTTTCTCCGGCTTGCTCCACCTTTCCCTGGCTTGCTCCATCTTTCTCTGGCTTGCTCCCCCTTTCTCTGGCTTGCTCCACCTTTCTCTCGCTTGCTCCAGCGTTCTCTGGCTTGCTCCACCTTTGTCTAGCTTGCTCCACCTTTCCTTGGCGTGCTCCACCTTTCTCTGGCTTGCTCCACCTGTCTCTCGCTTGCTCCACCTTTCTTTGGCTTGCTCCACCTTTCTCCGGCTTGCTCCACCTTTCCCTGGCTTGCTCCATCTTTCTCTGGCTTGCTCCCCCTTTCTCTGGCTTGCTCCACCTTTCTCTCGCTTGCTCCACCGTTCTCTGGCTTGCTCGACCTTTTTTTGGCTTCCTCCACCTTTCCCTAGCTTGCTTCACCCTTCTCTAGCTTTATCCACCATTCTCTGGCTTGCTGCACTGTTCTCTGGTTTGCTCCACCTTTCTCTGGCTTTCTTTACCTTCCTCTCGCTTGCTGCACCTTTCTCTTGCTTTCTCCACCTTTATCTGGCTTGCTCCACCTTTCTCTGGATTGCTCCACATTTCCCTGGATTGCTCCTCCTTTTTCTGGCCTGCTCCACCTTTATCTGGATTGCTTCACCTTTCTCTGGCTTGCTCCACCATTCTGTGGCTTGCTCCACCTTTCTCTCGCTTGCTCCAGCGTTCTCTGGCTTGCTCCACCTTTGTCTAGCTTGCTCCACCTTTCCTTGGCGTGCTCCACCTTTCTCTGGCTTGCTCCACCGTTCTCTGGCTTGCTCCACCTTTCTCTCGCTTGCTCCACCTTTCTCTGGCTTGCTCCCCCTTTCTCTGGCTTGCTCCATCTTTCCCTGGCTTGCTCCACCTTTCTCTGGCTTGCACCACCGTTCTCTGGCTTGCTCCACCTTTCTCTCGCTTGCTCCACCTTTCTCTGGCTTGCTCCCCCTTTCTCTGGCTTGCTCCATCTTTCCCTGGCTTGCTCCACCTTTCTCTGGCTTGCACCACCGTTCTCTGGCTTGCTCCACCTTTCTCTCGCTTGCTCCACCTTTCTCTGGCTTGCTCCCCCTTTCTCTGGCTTGCTCCATCTTTCCCTGGCTTGCTCCACCTTTCTCTGGCTTGCACCACCGTTCTCTGGCTTGCTCCACCTTTCTCTCGCTTGCTCCACCTTTCTCTGGCTTGCTCCCCCTTTCTCTGGCTTGCTCCATCTTTCCCTGGCTTGCTCCACCTTTCTCTGGCTTGCACCACCGTTCTCTGGCTTGCTCCACCTTTCTCTCGCTTGCTCCACCTTTCTCTGGCTTGCTCCCCCTTTCTCTGGCTTGCTCCATCTTTCCCTGGCTTGCTCCACCTTTCTCTGGCTTGCACCACCGTTCTCTGGCTTGCTCCACCTTTCTCTCGCTTGCTCCACCTTTCTCTGGCTTGCTCCCCCTTTCTCTGGCTTGCTCCATCTTTCCCTGGCTTGCTCCACCTTTCTCTGGCTTGCACCACCGTTCTCTGGCTTGCTCCACCTTTCTCTCGCTTGCTCCACCTTTCTCTGGCTTGCTCCCCCTTTCTCTGGCTTGCTCCATCTTTCCCTGGCTTGCTCCACCTTTCTCTGGCTTGCACCACCGTTCTCTGGCTTGCTCCACCTTTCTCTCGCTTGCTCCACCTTTCTCTGGCTTGCTCCCCCTTTCTCTGGCTTGCTCCATCTTTCCCTGGCTTGCTCCACCTTTCTCTGGCTTGCACCACCGTTCTCTGGCTTGCTCCACCTTTCTCTCGCTTGCTCCACCTTTCTCTGGCTTGCTCCCCCTTTCTCTGGCTTGCTCCATCTTTCCCTGGCTTGCTCCACCTTTCTCTGGCTTGCACCACCGTTCTCTGGCTTGCTCCACCTTTCTCTCGCTTGCTCCACCTTTCTCTGGCTTGCTCCCCCTTTCTCTGGCTTGCTCCATCTTTCCCTGGCTTGCTCCACCTTTCTCTGGCTTGCACCACCGTTCTCTGGCTTGCTCCACCTTTCTCTCGCTTGCTCCACCTTTCTCTGGCTTGCTCCCCCTTTCTCTGGCTTGCTCCATCTTTCCCTGGCTTGCTCCACCTTTCTCTGGCTTGCACCACCGTTCTCTGGCTTGCTCCACCTTTCTCTCGCTTGCTCCACCTTTCTCTGGCTTGCTCCCCCTTTCTCTGGCTTGCTCCATCTTTCCCTGGCTTGCTCCACCTTTCTCTGGCTTGCACCACCGTTCTCTGGCTTGCTCCACCTTTCTCTCGCTTGCTCCACCTTTCTCTGGCTTGCTCCCCCTTTCTCTGGCTTGCTCCATCTTTCCCTGGCTTGCTCCACCTTTCTCTGGCTTGCACCACCGTTCTCTGGCTTGCTCCACCTTTCTCTCGCTTGCTCCACCTTTCTCTGGCTTGCTCCCCCTTTCTCTGGCTTGCTCCATCTTTCCCTGGCTTGCTCCACCTTTCTCTGGCTTGCACCACCGTTCTCTGGCTTGCTCCACCTTTCTCTCGCTTGCTCCACCTTTCTCTGGCTTGCTCCCCCTTTCTCTGGCTTGCTCCATCTTTCCCTGGCTTGCTCCACCTTTCTCTGGCTTGCACCACCGTTCTCTGGCTTGCTCCACCTTTCTCTCGCTTGCTCCACCTTTCTCTGGCTTGCTCCCCCTTTCTCTGGCTTGCTCCATCTTTCCCTGGCTTGCTCCACCTTTCTCTGGCTTGCACCACCGTTCTCTGGCTTGCTCCACCTTTCTCTCGCTTGCTCCACCTTTCTCTGGCTTGCTCCCCCTTTCTCTGGCTTGCTCCATCTTTCCCTGGCTTGCTCCACCTTTCTCTGGCTTGCACCACCGTTCTCTGGCTTGCTCCACCTTTCTCTCGCTTGCTCCACCTTTCTCTGGCTTGCTCCCCCTTTCTCTGGCTTGCTCCATCTTTCCCTGGCTTGCTCCACCTTTCTCTGGCTTGCACCACCGTTCTCTGGCTTGCTCCACCTTTCTCTCGCTTGCTCCACCTTTCTCTGGCTTGCTCCCCCTTTCTCTGGCTTGCTCCATCTTTCCCTGGCTTGCTCCACCTTTCTCTGGCTTGCACCACCGTTCTCTGGCTTGCTCCACCTTTCTCTCGCTTGCTCCACCTTTCTCTGGCTTGCTCCCCCTTTCTCTGGCTTGCTCCATCTTTCCCTGGCTTGCTCCACCTTTCTCTGGATTGCTCCACCGTTCTCTTGCTTGCTCCACCTTTCTCTAGCTTGCTGTAGGTTTCTCTGGTTTGCTCCACCGTTCTCTGGCTTGCTCCACTGATCTCCGGCTTGCTCCACCGTTCTCTGTCTTGCTCCAAAATTCTCTGGCCTACTCCACCATTCTCTGGCTTGCTCCACCTCTCTCTGGCTTGCTCCCACTTTCTCTGGCCTGCTCCACCTTTTGGTGGCCTGCTCCATCTTCCTCCAGCCTGCTCCACCTTTCTCTAGTCTGCTCAACCGTTCTCTGGCTTACTCCACCGTTCTCTGGCTTGCTCCACCTTTCTCTGGCCTACTTCATCTTTCTCGCACCTGCTCCACTGTTCTCCGGCTTGCTCCACCTTTCTCTGGCCTGCTCCACATTTCTCTGGCCTGCTCTACCTTTCTTTGGCCTTCTCCACCTTTCTCAGGCTTGCTCCACCTTTCTCTG
The DNA here is from genome assembly GCA_023375785.1 of Penium margaritaceum. Lineage (NCBI taxonomy): Eukaryota > Viridiplantae > Streptophyta > Zygnematophyceae > Desmidiales > Peniaceae > Penium > Penium margaritaceum. Next base: position 26,252 of record SZWC01027235.1, on the reverse strand, counting down.
GCTTCTGCCACCGTTCTCTGGCTTGCTCCACTGTTATCTGGCTTGCTCAACCGTTCTCTGGCTTGCTCCACCGTTCTCTGGCATGCTCCACCGTTCTCTAGCTTGATCCACCGTTATCTGGACTGCTCCACCTTTCTCTGGCTTGCTCCACTTTTCTCTGGCTTGCTCCATCGCTCTTTGGTTTGCTTCACCTTTCTCTTGCTTGCTCCACCGTTCTCTGGTTTGCTCCACCGTTCTGTGGCTTGCTCTTTCTCTGGCTTGCTCCACCATTCTCTGTCCTGCTCCACCTTTCTCTGTTATGCTACACCTTTCTCTGGCTTGCTCCACATTTCAGCGGCTTGCTTCACCGTTCTCTGGCTTGCTCAACCTTTCTTTGGCTTTCTCCACCTATTTCCGGTTTGCTCCACCGTTCTCTGGTTTGCTCCTCCTTTCCCTAGTTTGCTCCACAATTTTCTGGCCCCCTCCACCTATCTCTAACTTTCTCCACCTTTCTCAGGCTTGCTCCACCTTTCTCTGGCTTGCTCCATCTCTCTTTGGCTTGCTCCACATTCCCCTGGCTTGCTCCAACAGTATCTGGCTTGCCCCACCTTTTCCTGGCTTGTTCAACCTTTCGCTGGCTTGCTCAACAGTTCTTTGGCTTTCTCCATCTTTTTTGGCTTGCTCCACCATTTTCTGGCTTGCTCAACCTTTTCATGGCTTACTAAACCGTTCTCTGGCTTGCTCCAACTTTCTCTTGCTTGCTCCACCTTTCCCTGGCTTGCTCCAACCTTCTCTCGCTTGCTCCTCCTTTCCCTGGGCTTCTCCACTTTTCCCGGGCTTGCTCCATCCTTCTCTGGCTTTCTCCACCTTTCTCTGGATTCCTCAACCCTTCTCTGGCTTGCTCTAAATTTCTCTGGCTTGCTCCACCTTTCCCTCCCTTGCTCCATCTTTCTTTGGCCTGCTCCACCTTTGTCTGGCTTGCTCCACCTTTCTATCGCTTGCTCCACCTTTCATTGGTTTGCTCCACCTTTCCCTGTCTTGCTCCACCTTTCCCTGGCTTGATCCACCTTTCCCTGGCCTGCTCCACCTTTCCCTAGCTTGTTCCATCTTTTTCTGGCCTGCTCCACCTGTCCCAGGCTTGCTCCACCTTTCTCTGGCTTACTCCAACTTTCTCTAGCCTGCTCCACCGTTCTCTGGCTTGCTCCACCTTTCTCATGCTTTCTCCAGTGTTTTCTGGCTTGCTCCACCTTTCTCTGGCTTACTCCACATCTATCTAGCTTACTCCACCTTTCTCTGGCGTGCTCCACCGTTCTTTGGCTTGCTCCAATTTTCTTTGGCTTGCTGCACTATTCTCTGGCTTGCTCCACTTTTCTCTTGCTTGCTCCACCTTTCCCTGGCTTGCTCCACCTTTCTCCGGCTTGCTCCACCTTTCTCTGGCCTGCTCCACCTTTCCCTGGCTTTCTCCATCTTTCTTCGGCTTGCTGCACCTTTCCCTAGCTTGCTCCAATGTTTTCTTGCTTGCTCCACCTTTCTCTGGCTTTTTCCACCGATCCCTGGCTTGCTCCACCTTTCTCTAGCTTGCTCCACCGTTCCCTGGCTTGCTCCACTGTTCCATGGCTTGCTCCACCTTTCTCTGGCTCTCTCCACCTTACTCTGGCTTGCTTCACCTTTCACTGGCTTGCTCCACCATTCTTTGGCTTGCTCCACCATTCTCTGGCTTGCTCCACCTTTCTCTGGCTTGCTCCATCTTTCTCTGGCTTTCTCCACCGTTCTCTGGCTTGCTCGACCTTTCTCTGACTTGCTCAACCTTTCTCCGGCTTGCTCTACCCTTTTCTTGCTTTCTCTACACTTCTTTAGCTTGCTCCACCGTTCTCTGATTTGCAACAACGTTTTCTGGATTGTTCCATCGTTCTCTGGCTTGCTCCACCGTTCTCTGGCTTGCTTCACCTGTCTCTCGCTTGCTCCATCGTTCTCTGGCTTGCTCCACCTTTCTTAGGCTTGCTCCACCTTTCCATGGCTTACTCCTCCTTTCCCTGGCTTGCTCTACCTTTCCCTGGCTTGCTCCACCGTTTTCTGGCTTGTTCCACACTTTATGGCTTGCTCCACCGTTCTCTGGCTTGCTCTACCTTTCTCTCACTTCCTCCATCTTTCCCTGGTCTGTTCCACCTTTGTCTGGCTTGCTCCACCGTTCTCTGGCCTGCTCCAGCATTCTCTGGCTTGCTCCACCTTTCTCTGGCTTGCTCTAGCTTTCTCTGGCCTGCTCCACCTTTTCCTGGCTTGCTCCACCTTTCTCTGGCTTGCTCCACCTTTCCCTGGCTTGCTCGAATATTATCTGGCTTACTCCACCTTTCTCTGGCTTGCTCCACCTTTCTCTGGCTTGCTCCACCTTTCTCTGGATTGCTCCACCTTTCTCTGGATTACTCCAGTTTTCCCTGTCTTGCTCCACCTTTTTCTGGCTTGCTCCACTTCTCTCTGGCTTGCTCCACTGTATTCTCGCTTGCTCCACCTTTCTCTAGCTTGCTCCATCTGTCTCTGGCTTGCTCCACCTTTTTCTGGCTTACTCAACCGTTTCAGGCTTGCTCCACCTTTTTCTGGCTTGCTCTTGCGTTCTTTGGCTTGCTAAACCTTTCTCTGGCTTGCTCCACCTTTTCCTGGATTGCTCCACCTTTCTCTGGCCTGCTCCACCATTCTCTAGCTTGCTCCACCTTTCCCTGGTTTGATCCACCATTCTCGGGGTTGCTCCACCATTCTCTAGCTTGCTTCACTTTTTTCTAGCTTGCTCCATCGTTCTCTTACTTGCTCCACCTTTCTCGGGCTTGCTCCACCATTCTCTAACTTGCTCCACCTCTCCCTGGCTTACTCCACCTTTCTCTGGCTTGCTCCACCTTTCTCTGGCTTACACCACTTTCCTTGGCGTGCTCTACCATATTCTGGCTTGCTCCACCGTTCTCTTGCTTGCTCCACCTTTCTCTGGATTGATCCACCTTTCTCTAGCTTGCTCCTTCTTTCCCGGTTTTCCTCCCACTTTCTCTCGCTTGCACCACCGTTCTCTGGCTTGTTCCACCATTTCTGGCTTGCTACACCGTTCTTTGTCTTGCTCTACCTTTCGCTGGCTTGCTCCACCTTTCCCCAGTTTGCTCCATCTTTCTTTGGCTAGCTCCACACTTTCCTGGCTTGCTATACTATTTTCTTGCCAGCTCCACCTTTCTATGGCTTGCTTCACCTTTCTCTGGATTTTTGCACCTTTATCTGGCATGCTTGCTCACACATTTGCTGGCTTGCTCCAACTTTCTCTGGCTTGCTCCACATTTCTCTTGCATGCTCTACCTTTCTATGGCTTGCTCCACCTTTCCGCCGCAAGCTCTACCTTTCTCTGGCTTGCTCCATTGTTCTCTGGCTTGCTCCACCATTCTCTGGCTTACTCCACCTTTCTCTGGCTTGCTTCACCTTTCTCTGGCTTTCTTCACCTTTCTCTGGCATGCTTTCTCACACATTCACTAGCATGCTTGCTCACAAATATGCTTGCTTTCACTGGCTTGAACCACCTTTATCTGGCTTCCTCCACCTTTCCTTGGCTTGCTCCACAATTTTCTGTCTTGCTCCACCGTTCTCTGCCTTGTTCCACCTTTCTCTGGCTTTCTCCATCTTTCTCTAGCTTGCTCCACTGTTCTCTGGCTTTTTCCACCTTTCCCTGGTTTACTCCACATTTCTCTGGCTTGCTCCATCTTTCTCTAGCTTGCTCCACCTTTCTCTGGCTTTCTCCATCTTTCTCTAGCTTGCTCCACTGTTCTCTGGCTTTTTCCACCTTTCCCTGGTTTACTCCACATTTCTCTGGCTTGCTCCATCTTTCTCTAGCTTGCTCCACCTTTCCCTGGCTTGCTCCACCTTTCTGTGGCTTGCTCTACCTATCTCCTACATGTTCCTCCTTTACCTGGCTTGCTCTACCTTCCTCTAGTTTGCTCCACCTTTCTGTGGCTTGCTCCACCTTTCTGTGGCTTGCTCTACCTATCTCCTACATGTTCCTCCTTTACCTGGCTTGCTCTACCTTCCTCTAGTTTGCTCCACCTTTCCCAAGCTTTCTCCACACTTCTCTAGCTTGCTCCAAAATTCTCTGGCTTGTTCCATCTTTATGTGGCTTCCTCCACCTTTCTATAGCTTGCTCCACCGTTTTCTGACTTCCTCCACCTTGCCAGGCTTGCTCCACCTTTCTTTGGCGTGCTCCACCTTTTTCTGGATTGCTCCACCATTTTGTCACTTGCTCCACCTTTGTCTGGCTTGCTCCACCTTTCCTTGGCTTACTCCACCTTTCTCTGGCTTGCTCCACCTTTTTCTGGATTGCTCCACCATTTTGTCACTTGCTCCACCTTTGTCTGGCTTGCTCCACCTTTCCTTGGCTTACTCCACCTTTCTCTGGCTTGCTCTTCCTTTCTCTGTCTTGCTCCACCTTTCCATGACTTGCTCCACCTTTCTATGGCTTGCTCCACTGATCGCTGGCTTGCTCCACCATTCTTTAGCGTGCTCCACCTTTCTCTGGCTTGATCCACCTTTCCCTGGCTTGCTCCACCTTTCTCTGGCTTGCTCCACCTTTCCCTGGCTTTCTGCATTCTCTGGCTGCTTGCTCCACCTTTCTCTGGCTTGCTCCACTGATCGCTGGCTTGCTCCACCATTCTTTAGCGTGCTCCACCTTTCTCTGGCTTGATCCACCTTTCCCTGGCTTGCTCCACCTTTCTCTGGCTTGCTCCACCTTTCCCTGGCTTCCTCCACCGTTCTCTGGCTTGCTCCACTGTTCTCTTCCTTGTTCCACCTTTCTCTGGCTTGCTCCACCGTTCTCTAGCTTGCTCCATTGTTCTCTGGATTTTTCCACCTTTCCCTGGTTTGCTCCACCTTTCTGTGGCTTCCTCCATCTTTCTCTGGCTTGCTCCACCGTTCTCTAGCTTGCTCCATTGTTCTCTGGATTTTTCCACCTTTCCCTGGTTTGCTCCACCTTTCTGTGGCTTCCTCCATCTTTCTCTAGCTTGCTCCAGCTTTCCCTGGCTTGCTCCACCTTTCTGTGGCTTGCTCCACCTTTCTCTTGCATGTTCCTCCTTTTCCTGGCTTGCTCCACCTTCCTCTGGTTTGCTTCTACTTTCCTTGGCTTTCTCCACCTCTCTCTGGCTTACTCCACCTTTCTCTGGCTTGCTCCACATTTCTCTGGCTTGCTCCATCTTTATCTGGCTTCCTCCACCTTTCTATAGCTTGGTCCACTGTTCTCTAACTTCCTCCGCCTTGCCTGGCCTGCTCCACCTTTCTTTGGCTTGCTCCACCTTTCTCTTGATTGCTCCACCGTTTTCTCACTTGCTCCACCTTTCTCTTGCTTGCTCCACCTTTCCCTGGCTTGCTCCACCTTTCTCTGGCTTGCTACACCTTTCTCTGGCTTGCTTCACCTTTCCCTAGCTTGCTCCACCTTTCTCTTGCTTGCTCCACCTTTCCCTGGCTTGCTCCACCTTTCTCTGGCTTGCTACACCTTTCTCTGGCTTGCTTCACCTTTCCCTAGCTTGCTCCACCTTTCTATGGCTTGCTCCACTGATCGCTGGCTTGCTCCACCATTCTTAAGCGTGCTCCACCTTTCTCTGGCTTGCTTCACCTTTCCCTAGCTTGCTCCACCTTTCTATGGCTTGCTCCACTGATCGCTGGCTTGCTCCACCATTCTTAAGCGTGCTCCACCTTTCTCTGGCTTGGTTCACCTTTCCCTGGCTTGTTCGACCTTTTTCTGCCTTGCTCCACCTTTCTCAGGCTTGCTCCACCGTTCTGTGTCTTGCTCCACCTTTCTCTTGCTTGCTCCACCATTCTCTTGCTTGCTCCACTGTTCTCTGGTGTGTTCCACATTTCCCTGGTTTACTCCACCTTTCTCCGGCTTGCTCCACCAAGCCGCCGAAGGACAAGGAGAGCAATGCGTGGAAGACGCCACAAGAAGTGTGGAGCGGGAGGAAGCCGGCAGAAGGTCACCTCCGCACGTTTGGTTGTATTGCACATGCAATGGTGCAGGCACGTGAGGGACGGAGCAAGCTGGACCCGCCGGTGTATCTTCCTTGGATATGAGAGCGGAATCAAGGAGATTAGGGTGCCGCAAAAGAAGCCAACGGCACTCAATGTTGACAACATGAGTGCCATCAGCCTGACCAAGAACCCTGTGCTACATCGGAGGACCACGCACATAGAGATCCGGCATCACTTTGCACGAGACCATTTTGCAAAGGGTGATGTGGTGCTTGTGCATTGCGGCACAAAGCACATGCTTGCTGATGCCATGACAAAGGCGCAACCCAAGGACAGGCATGATGCTACTGTTGTTCTTCTATGCCCCATGGCCACTGCTATGGGTTTACGGACAGGTTGGGCATGCACTGCTCCCTTGGAGTAAGTCTCCCAAACCTTGTTCGTGGTGCAAGTCCAAGTGAGACACCAGAAGTGTAGCGCAACGGATAGCATGTTGGACTTAGGGACAACAGGTCCTGCGATCGAGCCTTGATGTGCGCAGGAGGTTTTTTGACCTTCTAGCACAGGGGAAGTTTCTTAGACATTTCTCCATGCATGAGGAGAGTGCGCCACTTGGCGGTCAGTGGATGCACCAATTGGCGGACTGGTGAGGTGGTTTGGAGTGACCACCCCAAAAGTGTCACTGCCCACACACCTTAGAAGCCAGGCCTAGGACTATATGTACCAGGCTCATTCCTCATTCTAATTACACAATCTGGCCTTAGATGCTCCTCACAGAGTTGTCCAACTAAGGAACAGTATAAAGAAGACACTGGTTGGTCTAAGCCCCAGGAGTTAGTCTTTGACTAGCACCTCGCGCGAAAGTGACCAAGTGTTAAGTGGACACAGTTGCTAGCAAGTGATTGCCTAGGAACTGCTCAGTGTGGAACCGTGATCCTGAGGGTGATATCTTCTCCTAGCTGAAATGCTAGGAGCGGACGGCAGGTGCTATTGTGTCGGCCCTGTTTTCTAGTCCGTTTGCCTCAGGCCGGTTGACAAAGGGTTATGGGCCCACACTGACCAGTTGTAAGGCACGCTTCGCTCAACTCTGGTACGCTCTCTCCAGGTGC
>SZWC01027235.1:5840-18844 GCA_023375785.1 Penium margaritaceum | reverse complement strand
GGTCCAGTAAGGTGACACACCTTCTAGAAGGGGTGACTTGTCCTACAAGGCATCTAGATGTGTCTTGGTCTTCTGGAGACCTTCCCTCCTACTAGAAGCAAGCTGAGGAATCTAGGAAGGGGAAGAAGCTTCTAGAGGAGGGCAGGGATGCCTTCCTAGGTGGGAAAAGGACAGTCTACCAAGGAGGACTCTAGAAGCCATAGAATCTGCTAGGAAGCTCCAAATCTGGCATGCTTTGGTGTTCTGGAAAGCTTAGATCAGTTGCTATAAAATGCCACTGCTTGTGAGCCTTGATGAAGTGTTAATTCCCATCCAATTCAGGACAAAACTATTGCCTCACTCTCTGACCAGATTTTGCCATCCTTGGAACCAGTTGCCTCCACAGTTTCAGTTTCTCCAAAAACAGTTGGTGGTGTGAACCAGGCACTGCTAGGGACCCTCCAGGGTTGACACTCACCCTCAGGCCCACAGCTCCACCTTTCTCTGGCTTGCTCCACCTTTCCTAGGCGTGCTCCACGTTTCTCTTGCTTGCTCCACCTTTCTCTGTCTTCCTCCACCTTTCCCTTGCTTGCTACACCTTTCTCTTGCTTGCTTCACCTTTCTCCGGCGTGCTCAACCTTTTTCTGGCTTGCTCCAAGTTTTTTTGGCTTGATCCACCTTTGCCTGGCTTGCGCCAATTTTTTCTGGCTTGCTCCACATTTCTCTGACTTGCTCCACCTTTTTCTGGCTTGCTCCACCTTTCTCTGGCTTGCTCCACCTTTCTCTGGCTTGCTCCACCTTTCTCTCAATTAATCCACCGTTCTTTGGCTTGCTCCACCATTCTCTGGCTTGCTCCACCTTTCCCGGGCTTGCTCCACCGTTCTCTCGCTTGCTCCACCTTTCCCGGGCTTGCTCCACCGTTCTCTCGCTTGCTCCACCTTTCCCGGGCTTGCTCCACCGTTCTCTCGCTTGCTCCACCTTTCCCGGGCTTGCTCCACCGTTCTCTCGCTTGCTCCACCTTTCCCGGGCTTGCTCCACCGTTCTCTCGCTTGCTCCACCTTTCCCGGGCTTGCTCCACCGTTCTCTCGCTTGCTCCACCTTTCCCGGGCTTGCTCCACCGTTCTCTCGCTTGCTCCACCTTTCCCGGGCTTGCTCCACCGTTCTCTCGCTTGCTCCACCTTTCCCGGGCTTGCTCCACCGTTCTCTCGCTTGCTCCACCTTTCCCGGGCTTGCTCCACCGTTCTCTCGCTTGCTCCACCTTTCCCGGGCTTGCTCCACCGTTCTCTCGCTTGCTCCACCTTTCCCGGGCTTGCTCCACCGTTCTCTCGCTTGCTCCACCTTTCCCGGGCTTGCTCCACCGTTCTCTCGCTTGCTCCACCTTTCCCGGGCTTGCTCCACCGTTCTCTCGCTTGCTCCACCTTTCCCGGGCTTGCTCCACCGTTCTCTCGCTTGCTCCACCTTTCCCGGGCTTGCTCCACCGTTCTCTCGCTTGCTCCACCTTTCCCGGGCTTGCTCCACCGTTCTCTCGCTTGCTCCACCTTTCCCGGGCTTGCTCCACCGTTCTCTCGCTTGCTCCACCTTTCCCGGGCTTGCTCCACCGTTCTCTCGCTTGCTCCACCTTTCCCGGGCTTGCTCCACCGTTCTCTCGCTTGCTCCACCTTTCCCGGGCTTGCTCCACCGTTCTCTCGCTTGCTCCACCTTTCCCGGGCTTGCTCCACCGTTCTCTCGCTTGCTCCACCTTTCCCGGGCTTGCTCCACCGTTCTCTCGCTTGCTCCACCTTTCCCGGGCTTGCTCCACCGTTCTCTCGCTTGCTCCACCTTTCCCGGGCTTGCTCCACCGTTCTCTCGCTTGCTCCACCTTTCCCGGGCTTGCTCCACCGTTCTCTCGCTTGCTCCACCTTTCCCGGGCTTGCTCCACCGTTCTCTCGCTTGCTCCACCTTTCCCGGGCTTGCTCCACCGTTCTCTCGCTTGCTCCACCTTTCCCGGGCTTGCTCCACCGTTCTCTCGCTTGCTCCACCTTTCCCGGGCTTGCTCCACCGTTCTCTCGCTTGCTCCACCTTTCCCGGGCTTGCTCCACCGTTCTCTAGCTTGCTCCAACGTTGTCTGGCTTGTTCCACCTTTCTTTTGCTTACTCCACCTTTCTTTGACTTGCGCCACCTTTCTCTGGCTTAGTCCACCGTTATGTGACTTACTCCACCTCTCTATGGCTCGCTCCATCGTTCTCTGGCTTGCTCCATCGCTCTCAGGCTTTATCCACCTTTCTCTAGCCTGCTCCACCTTTCTCTGGCTTGCACCACCATTCTCTGGCCTGCTCCACTTTTCTCTGGCTTCCTCAACCGTCTTCTTGCTTGCTCAACCATTCTCTGGCTTGATAAAAAAACCTCTGGCTTGCTCCACCATTCTCTTGCTTGCTCCACCTTTCTCTGGGTTATTCCACTTTTCTTTGACTTGCTCCACCCTTATTTGGCTTGCTCCACCTTTCTATGGCTTGCTCCAACTTTCTTTGTCTTGCTCCACCTTTCTCTTGCTTGCTCCACAGTTCTCTGGCTTGGTCCACGTTCTCTAGCTTGCTCCACAGTTCATTGGCTTGCTCCACCGTTGTCTAGCGTGTTCCACCTTTGTCTGGCTTGCTCCACCTTTCTCTGGCTTGCTCCACTGTTCCTCGCTTGCTCCACCTTTCTCTGGCTTTTTCGACCATTCTCTCGCTTGCTCCATTATTATGTGACTTACTCCACCTCTCTATGGCTCGCTCCATCGTTCTCTGGCTTGCTCCACCATACTCTTGCTTGCTCCACCTTTCTCTGGCTTGCTCTACCATTCTCTGGCTTGCTCCACTGTTCTCCGGCTTGTTTCACTGTTCTCTGGCATGCTCCAGTATTCTCTGGCTTGCTCCACCATTCTCTGGCTTGCTCCATTGTTCTCTGGCTTCCTCCACCTTTCCTTGGCTTGCTCCACCTCTCTCTGGCTTGCTCAACCTTTCTCTAGCTTTCTCTACCTTTCTTTGGCTTGCTTCACCTTTCTCTAGCTTGCTGCATCTTTCTCTTGCTTGCTCCACCATTCTCTGGCTTGCTCCACCATTGTCTGGCTTGCTCCATTGTTCTGTGGCCTGCTCCACCGTTCTCTGATTTTCTCCCCTCTTCTTTGGCTTGCTCTAACTTGCTCTGCCTTGTTCCACTGTTCTCTGGCTTGCTCCATTGATCTCTGGCTTGCTCCGCCGTTCTATGAATTGCCCCACCTTTCTCTAGCTTTCTCCACTGTTCTCTTGCTTACTCAACATTTCTGTGGCTTGCTCCACCGTTCTATGGCATACTTCGCTGTTCTTTGGCTTGCTCCACCATTGTTTGACTTGCTCCATTGCTCTCTGACTTGCTCCACCTTTCTCTGGCTTGCTCCACCATTTTTCCCCTTGCTCCACCGTTTTCTGGCTTGCTCCACCATTGTCTAGATTTCTCCACCGTTCTCTTGCTTGCTCCACCATTCTCTGGCTTGCTCCACTGTTCTCCCTCTTGCTCCACCGTTCTCTGGCTTGCTCCACCATTGTCTAGATTTCTCCACCGTTCTCTTGCTTGCTCCACCATTCTCTGGCTTGCTCCACTGTTCTCCCTCTTGCTCCACCGTTCTCTGGCTTGCTACACTGTTCTCTGGCTTGCTCCACCTTTCTCTGACTTGCTCCACCTTTCTATGGCTTGTTCCACCTTTCTCTGGCTTGCTCCACCGTTCTCTGGCTTGCTCTTCCATTCTCTGTCTTGCTCCACCTTTCTCTGACTTGCTCCACCTTTCTATGGCTTGTTCCACCTTTCTCTGGCTTGCTCCACCGTTCTCTGGCTTGCTCTTCCATTCTCTGTCTTGCTCTGCCGTTCTCTGGCTTGCTCCATCGTTGTCTGGGTTGCCCCAGCATGTTCTGGCTTGCTCCACCTTTCTCTGGCTTGCTTCAATTCTCTTTGGCCTGCTTCACCTTTCTCTGGCTTGCTCCACCTTTCTCTGGCTTGCTCCACCTTTCTCTGGCTTGCTTCAATTCTCTTTGGCCTGCTTCACCTTTCTCTGGCTTGCTCCACCTTTCTCTGGCTTGCTCCAACGTTCTGTGGCTTGCTCCACCGTTCTCTAGCTTGCTCCACCTTTGTTTGGCTTGCTCCACCGTTCTCTGGCTTGCTCCACCATTCTCTCCTTGGCTTCACCATTCCCCGGCTTGCTTTACCTTTCTCTGCCTTGCTCCACCATTCTCTGGCTTGCTCCACCGTTCTCTGGCTTGCTCCACCATTCTCTCCTTGGCTTCACCATTCCCCGGCTTGCTTTACCTTTCTCTGCCTTGCTCCACCATTCTCTAGCTTACCCCACCGTTCTCTGGCTTGCTCCACCGTTCTCAGACTTGCTCCACATTTCTCTGGCTTCCTCCACCTTTTTCTGGCTTGCTCCACCGTTCTCTGGCTTGCTCCAACGTTCTCTGACCTGACCACCCTTCTTTGGCTTCTTCCACTTTTCTCTGGCTTGCTCCACCGTTCTCAGACTTGCTCCACATTTCTCTGGCTTCCTCCACCTTTTTCTGGCTTGCTCCACCGTTCTCTGGCTTGCTCCAACGTTCTCTGACCTGACCACCCTTCTTTGGCTTCTTCCACTTTTCTCTGGCTTGCTCCACCTTTCTCTGGCTTAGTCCACCGTTATGTGACTTACTCAACCATTCTCTGGCTTGCTCCACCGTTCTCTGGCCTACTCCACCGTTCTCTGGCTTGCTCCACCGTTCTCTGTCTTGCTCTACCTTTCCCTGGTTTGCTCCACTGTTCTCTGGCTTGCTCCTTCTGTCCCTGGCGTGCTCCAACGTTCTCTGGATTGCTCCACCAGTCTCTGGCTTGCTCCACCGTTCTCTAGCTTGCCCCATCTTTCTCTGGCTTGCTCCACCGTTTCCTTGCTTTCTCGAGCGTTCTCTGGCTTGCTTCACCTTTTTCTGGCTTGCTCCACCGTTCTCTAGCTTGCCCCATCTTTCTCTGGCTTGCTCCACCGTTTCCTTGCTTTCTCGAGCGTTCTCTGGCTTGCTTCACCTTTTTCTGGCTTGCTGCAGCCTTCTCTGGCTTGCTCCACCGTTCTCTTGCTTGCTTCACCTTTCTCTGGCTTCCTTAACATTTCTCTCGCTTGCTTCACCTTTGTGTGGCTTGCTCCAACGTTGTCTGGCTTGTTCCACTGTTTTCTTGCTTTCTCCACCGTTCTCTAGCCTGCTCCACCTTTCTTTAGCCTACTCCACCCTTCTCTTGCTTGCACCACTGTTTTCTAGCTTGCTCCACCGTTCTCTAGCTTGCTCCATCTTTCTCTGGCTTGCTCCACCTTTCTCCGGCTTGCTCCACCTTTCTCTGGCTTGCCCCACCTTCCTCTCGCTTGCTCCACCGTTCTCTGGCTTGCTCCACCTTTCTCTGTCTTGCTCCACCTTTCCCTTGCTTGCTGATCCTTTCTCTGGCTTGCTTCACCTTTCTCTGGCGTGCTTAACCTTTTTCTGGCTTGCTCCAAGTTTTTTTGGCTTGATCCACCTTTGCCTGGCTTGCTCCAATTTTTTCTTGCTTGCTCCACCTTTCTCTGACTTGCTCCACCTTTTTCTGGCTTGCTCCACCTTTCTCCGGCTTGCTCCACCTTTCTCTGGCTTGCTCCACCTTTCTCTCGATTACTCCACCGTTCTTTGGCTTGCTCCACCATTCTCTGGCTTGCTCCACCTTTCTCTTTCCTGCTCCACCTTTTTCTGCCTTGCTCCACCTTTTTTTGCCTTGCTCCATCTTTCTCTGGCTTGCTCCACCTTTTCTGCCTTTCTCCACCATTCTCTGGCCTGCTCTACTTTTCTCTGGCCTGCTCAACCATTCTCTGACTTGCTTAACCTTTCTCTGGCTTGCTCCACCTTTCTCTGGCTTGCTCCACCGTTCCCCGAGTTGCTCCATCTTTCTTTGGATTGCTCTATGGTTCTCTCGCCTGCTCCACCTTTTTCTGGCCTGCTCCACCTTTTGCTCAGTTGCTCCATCCATCTCAGGCTTGCTCCACCTTTCTTTGACTTGCGCAACCTTTCTCTGGCTTGCTCCATGCTGCTCTGGCTTGCTCCACCATTCTCTGGCTTGCTCCACCGTTCACTTTCTTGCGCCACCGTTTTCTGTCTTGCTCGACCATTCTCTGGCTTAATCCACATTGTTGTGTCTTGCTTCACCTTTCTCTGGCTTGCTCCACCCTTCTCTGGCTTGCTCCATCGATCTCTGGCTTGCTCCACCAATCTCTTGCTTGCTGCACCGTTCTCTGGCTTGCTCTACCATTCACTGGCTTGCTCCACCTTTCTCTGGCTTGCTCCACCGTTCTCTGGCTTGCTCCACCTATCTCTGGCTTGCTCCACCTTTCTCTAGCTTGCTCCACCGTTCTCTGGCTTGCTCCACCTATCTCTGGCTTGCTCCACCTTTCTCTAGCTTGCTCCACCGTTCTCTGGCTTGCTCCACCTATCTCTGGCTTGCTCCACCTTTCTCTAGCTTGCTCCACCGTTCTCTGGCTTGCTCCACCTATCTCTGGCTTGCTCCACCTTTCTCTAGCTTGCTCCACCGTTCTCTGGCTTGCTCCACCTATCTCTGGCTTGCTCCACCTTTCTCTAGCTTGCTCCACCGTTCTCTGGCTTGCTCCACCTATCTCTGGCTTGCTCCACCTTTCTCTAGCTTGCTCCACCGTTCTCTGGCTTGCTCCACCTATCTCTGGCTTGCTCCACCTTTCTCTAGCTTGCTCCACCGTTCTCTGGCTTGCTCCACCTATTTCTGGCTTGCTCCACCGTTCTCAGGCTTGCTCTACCATTTTGTGGCTTGCTCCATGGTTTCCTGGCTAACTCCACAGTCCTCTGGCTTGCTCCATCTTTCTCTGGATTGCTCTACCTTTCTCTTGCTTAATCCACAGTTCTCTCGCCTGCTCCACCATTCTCTGGCTTGTTCCACCGTTCTCTGGCTTGCTCCACGGTTCTCTGGCTTGCTCCACTGTTCTCTGGCTTGCTCCACCGTTCTCATACTTGCTCCAACTTTCTCTTCCTTAATCCACTTTTCTCTCGTTTGCTCCACTGTTCCCTGGCTTGCTCCACCATTCTCTGGTTTGTTCCACATTTCTTTTGCTTACTCCACCTTTCTTTGGCTTGCTCCACCATTCTATGACTTGGTGCACCTTTTTTTGGCTTGATCCACTGTTCTTTGGCTTGCTCCGACTTTCTCTGGTTTGCCCAATCTTTCTCTTGCTCGCTTCACCCTTCTCTGGCTTCCTCCACCGTTCTCTGGCTTGCACCACTATTCTCTGGCTTGCTCCACCATTCTCTGGCTTGCTTCACCGTTCTCCGGCTTACTCCACTGTTCTTGTTGTAGATTTGCTGCTCTACATGCCCAAGTGCGGCGCCGGGAGGCACCGACGAGCCGCCAGAGAGAGGAAATTCCTCGTCGACGGATCTGGCGACTCGTGTATTGCTCAGATCCTCAGATGGAGGATTTCCCCTGAAAGTTGACGAGTTGCTGAATCCGGTGGAAGTTGTTTCACTGGAATCGGAGTAGTAACGAGGGAGATATAGGCTTCCAAAGGTGGGGTGTGAGCGGCGGTTCTGGGAGCCGGCCGCGGTGCGACTTCCGGTGAGTTATCGACCGAAACGAGTAACAAAATTCCATCTGGGGATTTTGCTCCGGAAGGTCTGCCGAGGCGTCCGGTGGATGATCCGCCGGATTTCAGGAGTGCAGTTTGTTACTGAGGGACTTAGCCAAAATCCTGGCTTGGAGTCCGAAACTCAGTAGTACAGTTTGTTACTCGGGGACTTGGTCAAAATTCCGACTGGAGGTCCGCGAACAGGTTTCGACCCACATAAATCCCCATCACCAAACTCGATGATTAACTCATCGAAACAGGCCCCAAAGGCGCGAGGGGCGCCGCCAATACGCGTAGGGACATCTGCGCCTCCGGAATGGCGTTTTGATGGGTCCTTGATGTATGAGGGCGCCTCGGCGGGCGACGTGGTGCGCGCCGCCGACAGAGCGGCTGACTTGGGGTGCTGCGCTCCGGATGACATAGCGGGAGCTACAGTGATCCGAATTGCGCACGGTTTGGTGCGTTAGAGAGCTCATGACTAGCCCTACAAATGTTCAGATCATTTGCATGTTCAAAAACTAATGCAAAATCGCGTTATTACCTTCGCAAAAGTGACTGTCTCACAAATGCCTTCAACTCCCAGAAACATAGCGTGAGACGACCAGAAAGCTCACGCTTAGACTCAGAATCACCCACTCAAAACATAGCCGTGAACGCAGTAGACCCGTCGGGGCACGTTGGAACTGCCTCCACCCGGGGGCCGGTTTCTGACAGTTCTCTAGCTTGCTCCAACGTTCTCTGAATTGCTCCATCATTCTCTTGCTTGCTTAACCCTTCTCTGGCTTCCTCCAACTTTCTCAGGCTTGCTCTATCATTCTCTGGATTGCTCCACAGTTTTCTGGCTTGTTTCATAGCTCTCTGGCTAGCTCCACCGTTCTCTTGCTTGCTCCACCTTTCTCTGGCTTGCTCAACTTTTCTCTGGCTTGCTCAACCTTTCTGTTGCTTGCTCCACTGTATTATGTCTTGCTCCACCTTTCTCTGGCTGGCTCCACCTTTCTCTGGCTTGCTCCACCTTTCTTTGGCTTGCTCCTCGTTTCTCTGGCGTGCTCTGCGTTTCTCTGTCATGCTCCACAATTCTATGGCTTGCTCCACCGTTCTCTGGCTTGCTCCACCATCCTCTGGCTTGCTCCACTGTTCTTTGGCTTGCTTCAACTGTCTGTGGCTTGCCCCACCTTTCGCTCACTCGCTCCACTTTTCTCTGGCTTGCTCCACCTTTCTCTAGCTTGCTCCATTGTTCTCTCGTTGCTCCACTGTTCTCTTGCTTGCGCCACCGTTTTCTGGCTTGCTCCATCACTCTCAGGCTTTATCCACCTTTCTCTAGCCTGCTCCACCTTTCTCTGGCTTGCACCACCATTCTCTGGGCTGCTCCACTTTTCTCTGGCTTCCTCAACCGTCTTCTTGCTTGCTCAACCATTCTCTGGCTTGATCAAACAACCTCTGGCTTGCTCCACCATTCTCTTGCTTGCTCCACCTTTCTCTGGGTTATTCCACTTTTCTTTGACTTGCTCCACCCTTATCTGGCTTGCTCCACCTTTCTATGGCTTGCTCCAACTTTCTTTGTCTTGCTCCACCTTTCTCTGGCTTGCTCCACAGTTCTCTGGCTTGGTCCACGTTCTCTAGCTTGCTCCACAGTTTGTTGGCTTGCTCCACCGTTCCATAGCGTGTTCCTTATTTGTCTGGCTTGTTCCACCTTTCTCTAGCTTGCTCCACTGTTCCTTGCTTGCTCTACCTTTCTCTGGCTTCTTCGACCTTTCTCTTGCTTGCTCCATTATTATGTGACTTACTCCACCTCTCTATGGCTTGCTCCATCGTTCTCTGGCTTGCTCCACCATAATCTTGCTTGCTCCACCTTCCTCTGGCTTGCTTCACCGTTCTCTTGCTCGCTCCACCTTTCTCTGGCTTGCTCTACCATTCTCTGGCTTGCTCCACCGTTCACTGGCTTGTTTCAATGTTCTCTGGCATGCTCCAGTATTCTCTGACTTGCTCCATGAACGTCTGGCTTGCTCCATAGTTCTCTGGCTTGCTCCACCTTTCTTTGGCTTACTCCACCGTTCTCCGGCTTGCTCGACCTTTCTCTCGGTTTCTCCACCGTTCTCTGGCTTGTTGGCCTGAGGGTGAGTGTGCACCCTGGAGGGTCCCTAGCAGTGGCTGGTTCACACCACCAACTGTTTTTGGAGAGACGGAAACTATGGAGGCAATTGGTTCCAAGGATGGCAGAAAATCTGGTCAGAGAGTGAGGCAATAGTTTTGGCCTCAATTGGATGGGAATTAACACTTGATCAAGGCTCACAAGCAGTGGAATTTTATAGCCACTGATCTAAGCTTTCCAGAACACCAAAGCATGCCAGATTTGGAGCTTTCTAGCAGATTCTATGGCTTCTAGAGTGCTCCTTGGTAGGCTGTCCTTTTCCCACCTATAAAGGCATCCCTTCCCTCCTCTAGAAGCTTCTGCCCCTTCCTAGGTTCCTCAGCTTGCTTCTAGTAGGAGGGAAGGTGTCCAGAAGACCAAGACACCTCTAGATGCCTTGTAGGACAAGTCACCCCTTCTAGAAGGTGTGCCACCTTCCTGGACCCTCACCTGGCCTTCTAGAAACTTAAAGAGGAACTCTAGAGGTTGAGCTAGCTTCCTGGCATCTATTTTCCACCTCCCTTGAGGGAGGGCAGAATTTCATCTTGTGGGACTTGAACCCGGCCCCTGCCTCTAGAGCTGGACACCATTAACCACTAAGCCACTAAGGCTTGTCTTTTTGGTGTTCGTTTTTGGAGTCACTCCTGCCATGGTGAGGAGCATAATTCCAACAATCTCCCCCTTGCGCATCACCCATGGCAGTCGTCCATGCTTAACATATAACTGAGGAGATTTTCTCCGCATGGGAGGCGAGCTTACATTTTATTGTTCCCTCCCACTCAGTCCCATCCTTCTTGTGCAGTGCCTCCTTGAGGCTCCTCTTGCGCAAACCCAGTCCAAATGCCCTTGTCGGCATCATATCTTTTTGTCCTTCTTCGCACACGGCTGCTCGTACGGGGCTCTTGAGGCGGTTGTTGTTGTTGCTGTCCCTTTTTGGCGCCATCCTCTCCTAGCGCCGGCTCCCCCTCTCTTGGAGACCTTTGAGACATCGGTCGACTCCCCGCCTCCACGTCCATCTCCGGTGCTTCGGATTCCTCATCCGAACTGGCCGGAACAAATTGTGCCGTTCGCCCATCCCTCGGGCGATCTTTTCTGGCTGGTGCTGCTACGAGGACGTCACCCTCATTCACGTCCTCCGGCGTCTCCCCCTCAAGGACTGACATCCACTCCCCCCTCTTGGAGAGACCTGCTTCCTTGTCTGTCCAACAGCTTTTCTCGTCGAACGTGACGTCGCGACTCCGCACAATCTGCTGCCTCCTTGGGTCAAAGAGCCGATACGCCTTGCTTCCGCTCTCACATCCAAGGAAAATACACCGACGGGTACGCGAGTGCAGCTTGCTCCGTCCCTCACGTGCCTGCACCATTGCATGTGCAACACAACCAAACGTGCGGAGGTGACCCACCACCGGCTTTCTCCTGCTCCACATTTCTTGTGGCGTCTTCCACGCATTGCTCTCCTTGTCCTTCAGCGGCTTGGTCGGGATGAGATTCATGATGTACGCTGCTGTCCTTGCCGCCTCTGCCCAAGACCGTTGTGTAAGGCCAGTGTCGCTCAACATGGATCGCACCATGTTAAGGATTGTGCGATTCGCTCTCTTTGCGACACCATTCTGTTGTGGGGAGTGTGGAGTTGTTTTCTGCCACTCAATTCCCTTGCTCTTCATCCACCCAAGGCACCCCACATATTCACCGCCGTTGTCACTCCGGAACGCCTTCACCTTCAACTCTGTTTGCCGCTCCACATCAGCCACAAACTCTTGCATGCACACAAGGACCTCACTCTTCCGCTTCATTGGGTAGAGGTAGAGTTTCCGGCTGTGGTCATCGATGAAGGTGAGGAAGTAGCGAGCTCCGCCGATGGAGCTCTCAAGCGGTCCACACACATCTGTGTGTACCACGGCCAGTTTTGCCGATGCACGCGTCCCCTTGGCGACAAACGGCTGCCAAGTTGATTTGCCAATTATGCATGGCTCACACACGGTCTCCTTGGTTCCATCAAGGCCGCTGATTTGGAGACCCCGCACCACTTCCCTGTTAGCCATATCTTTCACTATTGATGGGGAAATGTGGCAGAGTCGGCGGTGCCATAGGTCCAAATCTCCTCCATCCTTCGTTGCAAGGTTGGCGGCGTTGGACCCCACCCGGCTGCTGAGGATCTTTGCGCGTAGCAGGTACAAGTCGTCCTCCCTCTTGGCACGCGCAATCACCTCACCTTTTCCCTCTTTGCGGATGACGGCCTCCTTCTTTGTGAAGAGCACCTCAAGTCGCTTGTCAGTAAGGCGGTTGACGGAGAGCAGGTTTGCCCCAAAGTTAGGCATATGTAGCACATCGTAGATTGTGCTCCTGACAGGTTTTCCATCAACAATTGACTCAATGCGGACGTTACCCTCACCGGCGGCCACCTCTGTTTTTCCATTGGCCACCATCATGCGTCTCTCCGAGGCGTCGTAGGTGTCAAATGCCGCCTTGTTGCATTGCGTGTGCCGGCCTGATCCGGAGTCGATGACGGCAACTCCTGAATCCTTCAAGTTGGTGGAGTTGTACGCCATAAGGGCGTGCTCATCTTTCTTCCCGCCCCGCTGCGACCGATCTGTTTTCTTCTTAGGACAGTTGCGCGCATAGTGGCCCTCCTTGCCGCAGTTGAAGCACTCCCCCTTCTTGTCACCCTTCTTAGTGCCTAGTTTGGCACCCTTCCACTTGTCGCCTCGGCCTCCACTTTTAGGATGAACCGTGTAAGCTGAACTTGATGCCGATGCACTCTCTAGACCGCCACGTCGCATCCACTCATTGCGTACGTACTCAGCAACCTTGGGGTACTTCAGCTCGTCGGAAGGCCAGCCACCAAGGACTGTGATCATGGGACTCCAACTGTCTGGCAATGCTAGAAGGAGGATCATAGCTTGCAACTGAGAGTCGACCTCCCAACCCGTGGCCACGCACTCCAGTGCGAGGGACTCAATCTGCTGCATGATCTCCATGATGTTGTGGCCTTCGTTGGCTCAGAGGGTGACGAGCCGTTTGAAGATGAAGAGCTGGTTGGCAAGATTACTTGACTGGTAGATGGAGCAGAGTTTTGACCATGCGTCCGCGGCCAGGGTGCATCCTTGGATGTGCCCAAGTTGTGGTGAGCATAACGCGGACACAAGGAGCGCCAATGCCTTTTTCTTGCGCTTCTTGTATGCATCCTTCACCTCAGCCGTTGCAGTCTCCGGCGGAGCAGTCTCATCACCTTTTACGAGCTTAAGCAGTCCCTTGTCGTCGAGGAAGACCTCAAACTGCCAC
>SZWC01027233.1:301-16113 GCA_023375785.1 Penium margaritaceum | reverse complement strand
TGGTCATGGTCAGTGGCACATACCAACTTTGTCAAGGCATTGCACAAAATAGCCACACCGATCCACCAGTATTCCATTTTGTTTATACATGCAAGGTCATGCCCATTATATCTGCACTGTGATTGGACACTCTGACCGTGGCTGACCCGTGTTATGATTCATAGCCGTTTAATGTACTTGGAAAACTTTGTGGTCATGGTCAGTGGCACATACCAACTTTGTCAAGACATTGCGCACAATAGCCGTGCCAAGCCACCTGTTTTTCACCTTGGTTATACCTGTAATGTCATGCCTAGTACATCTGAACTGTGATTGGGTACTCTGACCGTGGCTGACTCGTGTTATGATTCGTAGAAGTTAAAGTCACTTGGTAAACTTTGTGGTCATGCTCAGTGGCACATCCCAACTTTGTCAAGGCATTGCGCACAATAGCTGCACCGAGCCACCAGTATTCTACCTTGTTTATACATGCGAGGTCATGCCCAGTATATCTGCACAGTGATTGGATACTCTGACAGTGGCTGTCTCGTGTTATGATTCATAGCCGTTTAATGTACTTGGTAAACTTTGTGGTCATGGTCAGTGGCACATGCCAACTTTGTCAAGGCATTGCGCACAATAGCCACACCGAGCCACCAGTATTCTACCTTGTTTGTACCTGCAAGATCATGCCTAGTTCATGTGCACTGTGATTGGACACTCTGACCGTGGCTGACTCGTGTTATGATTCATAGCCGTTTAATGTACTATGTAAAGTTTGTGGTCATGGTCAGTGGCACATGCGAACTTTGTCAAGGCATTGCACACAATAGCCGTACCAACCCACCGGATTTTTACCTTGTTTATACCTGCAAGGTCATGCATATTAGATGTGCACTGTGATTGGGCACTCTGACCGTGGCTGACTCGTGTTACGATACGTATAAGTTAAAGTCGCTTGGTAAACTTTGTGGTCATGGTCAGTGGCACATGCCAACTTTGTCAAGGCATCGCGCACAATAGCCACACCGAACCACCAGTATTCTACCTACTGCTCAAGGAATTCAACGATAGAGGTTTGTCTGATTATGAAATCTATGAATTAGATTGAAAAATTGGGCTCAGTATTATTTTTGGAATCCTAAGTGAACGAATTGACATTCAACTAACACATTGAATTCAACATAAGGCCCATGATCATTTTTTCAGAAATCCAATATTTCAACGAGATATTCCATTGTACAAAGAAATACTAAGGACCACCAACGGGTCTAGGTGTGTGTGGTGTTACGTGGGTTTGTCATTTTGTACAGATGGCTGTTCACGCCTATTTGTAGTTCCCTACCACGAATGACTATACGGATAATGTGAACAAACATGTGATGTGGAATATTAGTGAACATTTCCTCTGCCGTGATTTCACTGAAAAACATATTCAAATTATTTGTGTGACATTTTCATTTCAGCGAAAAACATTTGACACAATTTCAATGACCAGAAAAACATTTAAAATCAAATAACTCGAGCAGTAGGGTACCTTGTTTGCACCTGCAAGATCATGCCTAGTACATCTGCACTGTGATTGGACACTCTGACCGTGGCTGACTCGTGTTATGATTCATAACCGTTTAAGGTACTTGGTAAACTTTGTGGTCATGATCAGTGGCACATGCCAACTTTGTCAACGCATTGCACACAATAGCCATGTAAAGCGATTGGCACAGTCATGCATATTAGATGTGCACTGTGCTTGGGTATTCTGAACGTGGCTGACTTGTGTTACGGTTCGTAGAAGTTCAAGTCACTTGGTAAACTCTGTGGTCATGGTCAGTGGCACATGCCAACTTTGTCAAAGCATTGCGCACAATAGCCATGCCATGGCACCGGTTTTTTTACCTTGTTTATACCTGCAAGTTCATACATATTAGATGTGCACTGTGATTGGGCACTCTGACCATGACTGACTCGTGTTACGATTCGTAGACGTTAAAGTCACTTGGTAAACTTTGCGGGCATGGTCAGTGGCACATGCCACCTTTGTCAAGGCATTGCACATAATAGCCACACTGCGCCACTAGTACTCTACCTTGCTTGTACCTGCAAGATCATGCCTAGTATATCTGCACCGTGATTGGACACTCTGACCGTGGCTGACTCGTGTTATGATCAATAGAAGTAAAAGTCACTTGGATACAGTTGTGGTTATGGTCAATGGCACATGCCAGCTTTGACAAGGCATTGCGCACAATAGCCACACCGAGCCACCAGTATTCTACCTTGTTTATACCTGCAAGGTCATGCCCAGAATATCAGCACTGTGATTGGACACTCTGACCGTGGCTGACTCGTGTTATGATTCTTAGCCGTTTAAGGTACTAGGTAAACATTGTGGTCATGGTCAGTGGCCCATGCAAACTTTGTCAAGGCATTGCACACAATATCCGTGCCAAGCCAACAGTTTTTTACCTTGTTTATACCTGCAAGGTCATGCATATTAGATGTACACTGTGATTGGGTAATCTGAATGTTGCTGACCTGTGTTACGGTTCGTAGAAAGTAGAGTCACTTGGTAAACTCTGTGGTCATGGTCAGTAGCACTTGCCAACTTTGTCAAATGATTGCGCACAATAGCCGTGCCAAGCCACCGGTTTCTACCTTGTTTATACCTGCAAGTTCATGCATATTAGATGTGCACTGTGATTGGGCACTCTGACCGTGGCTGACGCATGTTACGATTGGTAGAAGTTCAAGTCACTTGGTAAACATTGTGGGCATGGTCAGTGGCACATGCCAACTTTGTCAAGGCATTGCACATAATAGCCACATCGAGCCACTAGTACTCTACCTTGTTTGTACCTGCAAGAACATGCCTAGTATATATGCACTGTCATTGGACACTCTGACCGTGGCTGACTCTTGTTATGATCCATAGCCGTTTAATGTACTTGGCAAACTTTGTGGTCATGGTCAGTGCCACATGCCAATTTTGTCAAGGCATTGCGCACAATAGCCGTGCCAAGCCACCGGTTTTTTTATCTTGTTTATACCTGCAAGGTCATGCATATTAGATGTGCACTAAGATTGGGCACTCTGACCGTGGCTCACTCGTGTTACGATCCATCGAAGTTCAAGTCACTAGGTAAACTTTGTGGTCACGGTCAGTGGCACATGCCAACTTTGTCAAGGCATTGCGCACAATAGCCACACCGAGCCACCAGTATTCTACCTTGTTTCTACATGCAAGATCATGCCTAGTACATCTGCACTGTGAGTGGAAACTCTGACCGTGGCTGACTCGTGTTATGATTCATATCCGTAAACTTTGTGGTCATGGTCAGTGGCACATGCAAACTTTGTCAAGGCATTGCGCACAATAGCCGTGTCAAGCCAACAGTTTTTCCCCTTGTTTATACCGGCAAGGTCATGCATATTTGATTTGCACTGTGATTGGGCACTCTGGATGTGGCTGACTCGTGTTACGATTTGTAGAAGTTAAAGTCACTTGGTAAACTTTGTGGTCATGGTCAGTGGCACATGCCAACTTTGTCAAGGCATTGCGCACAATAGCCACACCAAGCCACCGGTAGTTTGCCTTGTTTGCACCTGCAAGACCATGCCTAATACATCTCCACTGTGATTGGTCACTCTGACCATGGCTGACTCGTGTTATAATTCATAGCCGTTTAATGTACTTGGCAAACGTTGTGGTCATGGTCAGTGGCACATGCCAACTTTGTCAAGGCATTGCGCACAATAGCCGTGCCAAGCCACCGGTTTTTTACCTTTTTATACCAGTAACGTCATGCATATTAGATGTGCACTATGATTGGACACTCTGACAGTGGTTGACTCGTGTTACGATTCGTAGAAGTTGAAGTCACTTGGTAAACGTTGTGGTCATGGTCAGTGGCACATGCCAGCTTTGTCAAGGCATTGCGCACAATAGCCGTGCCAAGCCACCAGTTTTTTTACCTTGTGCATACCTGCAAGGTCATGCATATTAGACGTGCTCTGTGATTGGGCACTCTGACCATGGCTGACTCGTGTTACGATTCGTAGAAGTTAAAGTCACCTGGTAAACTTTGTGGTCATGGTCAGTGGCACATGCCAACTTTGTCAAGTCATTGCGCACAATAGCCACACCAAGACACCGGTATTCTACCTTGTTTATACCTGCAAGATCATGCCTAGTACATCTGCACTGTGATTGGAGACTCTCACCGTGGCTGACTCGTGTTATGCGTCATAGCCGTTTAAGGTACTTCGTGAACTTTGTGGTAATGGTCAGTGGCACATGCCAACTTTGTCAAGGCATTGCGCACAATAGCCATACCAAGCCACCGGTTCTTTCCTTTTTTATACCTGCAAGGTCATGCCTAGTACAACTGAACTGTGATTAGGCACTCTGACTGTGGCTGACTCGTGTTACGGTTTGTAGAAGTTTAAGTCACTTGGTAAACTTTGTGGTCGTGGTCAGTGGCACATGCCAACTTTGTCAAGGCATTGCGCACAATAGTCGTGCAAAGACACCGGTTTGTTTCCTTGTTTATACCTGCAAGGTCATGCATATTAGATGTGCACTGTGATTGGGTACTCTGACCATGATTGACTCGTGTTACGATTCGTAGAAGTTAAAGTCACTTGGTAAACTTTGTGGTCATGGTCAGTGGCACATGCCAATTTTGTCAAGGCATTGCGCACAATAGCCGTGCCAAGCCACCGGTTTCTACCTTTTTATACCAGTAACGTCATGCATATTAGATGTGCACTATGATTGGACACTCTGACTGTGGCTGACTCGTGTTACGATTCGTAAAAGTTAAAGTCACTTGGTAAGCTTTGTGGTCATGGTCAGTGGCACATGCCAATTTTGTCAAGGCATTGCGCACAATAGCCGTGCCAAGCCACCGGTTTCTACCTTTTTATACCAGTAACGTCATGCATATTAGATGTGCACTATGATTGGACACTCTGACTGTGGCTGACTCGTGTTACGATTCGTAAAAGTTAAAGTCACTTGGTAAGCTTTGTGGTCATGGTCAGTGGCACATGCCAATTTTGTCAAGGCATTGCGCACAATAGCCGTGCCAAGCCACCGGTTTCTACCTTTTTATACCAGTAACGTCATGCATATTAGATGTGCACTATGATTGGACACTCTGACTGTGGCTGACTCGTGTTACGATTCGTAAAAGTTAAAGTCACTTGGTAAGCTTTGTGGTCATGGTCAGTGGCACATGCCAATTTTGTCAAGGCATTGCGCACAATAGCCGTGCCAAGCCACCGGTTTCTACCTTTTTATACCAGTAACGTCATGCATATTAGATGTGCACTATGATTGGACACTCTGACAGTGGTTGACTGGTGATTGTGGTCATGGTCAGTGGCACATGCCAACTTTGTCAAGGCATTGCACACAATAGCCACACCGATCCACCAGTATTCTACCTTGTTTATACCTGTGAGGTCATGCCCAGTATATCTACACAGTGACTGGATACTCTGACCGTGGCTGTCTCGTGTTATGATTCATAGCCATTTAATGTACTTGGTAAACTTTGTGGTCATGGTCAGTGGCACATGCCAACTTTGTCAAGGCATTGCGCACAATAGCCACACCGAGCCACCAGTAGTCTACCTTGTTTGTACCTGCAAGATCATGCCTAGTACATGTGCACTGTGATTGGACACTCTGACCGTGGCTGACTCGTGTTATGATTCATAGCCGTTTAATGTACTTGGTAAACGTTGTGGTCATGATCAGTGGCACATGCCAACTTTGTCAAGGCATTGCGCACAATAGCCGTGCCAAGCCACCGGTTTTTTACCTTGTTTATGCGTACAAGGTCATGCATATTATATGTGCACTGTGATTGGGGACTCTGACCGTGGCTGACTCGTGTTACGATTCGTAAAAGTTAAAGTCACTTGGTAAACTTTGTGGTCATGGTCAGTGGCACATGCCAACTTTGTCAAGGCATTGCGCACAATAGCTACACCAAACCACCAGTATTCTACCTACTGCTCAAGAAACTCAATGATAGATATTTGCCTGATTATGAAATGTATGAATTAGATGGAAAATTTGGGGTCAGTATTATTTTCGGAATCATAAGTGAACGAATTGACAATCAACTGACACATTGAATTCAACAAAAGGCCCAGAATCATTTCTGCAGAAATCCAATATTTCAACGAGATATTCCATTGTACAAAGAAATACTAAGGATCACCGACGGGTCAAGGTGTGTATCGTGTTACGTGGGTTTGTCATTTTGTACAGATGGTTGTTCACGCCTGTTTGTCGTTCCCTACCACGAATGACTCTACGGAGATTGTGAACTAACATGTGATGTGAAACATGAGTGAACATTTCCTGCACCATGATTTCACCAAAAACATATTCAAAGTATTTTTGTAACATTTTAATTTCATCGAACGATTTTTTGGCACAATTTCAATGACCAGAAAAACATTTAAAATTGAATACCTCAACAGTAGGGTACCTTGGTTGCACCTGCAAGATCAAGCCTAGTACATCTTCACTGTGATTGGACACTCTGAATGTGGCTGACCTGTGTTACGGTTTGTAGAAGTTCAAGTCACTTGGTAAACTCTGTGGTCATGGTCAGTGGCACATGCCAACTTTGTCAAAGCATTGCGCACAATAGCCATGCCAAGCCACCGGTTTTCTGCCTTGTTTATACCTGCAAGTTCATACATATAAGATGTGCACTGTGATTGGCCACTCTGACCATGATTGACTCGTGTTACGATTTGTAGAAGTTAAAGTCACTTGGTTAACTTTGTGGGCATGGTCAGTGGCACATGCCAACTTTGTCAAGGCATTACGCACAATATCCACTTCGAGCCACCAGTATTCTACCTTGTTTCTACCTGCAAGATCATGCCTAGTACATCTGCAGTGTGATTGGACACTCTGGCCGTGTCTGACTCGTGTTATGATTCATAGCCGTTTAAGGTACTTGGTAAACTTTGTGGTCATGGTCAGTGGCACATGCAAACTTTGTCAAGGCATTGCGCACAATAGCCGTGTCAAGCCAATGGTTTTTTCCCTTGTTTATACCTGTAAGGTCATGCATATTAGATGTGCACTGTGATTGGGCACTCTGAACGTGGCTGACTCGTGTTACGATTCATAGAAGTTAAAGTCACTTGGTAAACTTTGTGGTCATGGTCAGTGGCACATGCCAACTTTGTCAAGGCATTGTGCACAATAGCCGTGCCAAGCCACCGGTTTTTTCCCTTCAATATACCTGCAAGGTCATGCATGTTAGATGTGCAATGTGATTGGGCACTCTCAGCGTGGCTGGCTCGTGTTACGATTCATAGAAGTTAAAGTCACTTGGTAAACCTTGTGGTCATGGTCGGTGGCACATGCCAACTTTGTCAAGGCATTGCGCACAATAGTCACACCAAGCCACCGGTGGTTTACCTTGTTTGCACCTGCAAGATCATGCCTAATATATCTGCACTGTGATTGGTCACTCTGACCGTGGCTGACTCGTGTTATGATCAATAGACGTAAACGTCACTTGGATACATTTGTGGTCATGGTCAGTGGCATATGCCAGCTTTGTCAAGACACTGCGCACAATAGCCACACCGAGCCACCAGTATTCTACCTTGTTTAAACCTGTAAGGTTATGCCCAGTATATCTGCACTGTGATTGGACATTCTGACCGTGGCTGACTCGTGTTATAATTCATAGCCGTTTAATGTACTTGGTAAACTTTGTGGTCATGGTCAGTGGCACATGCCAACTTTGTGAAGCCATTGCGCACAATAGCCGTGCCAAGCCACCGGTTTCTACCTTTTTATACCAGTAACGTCATGCATATTAGATGTGTACAATGATTGGACACTCTGACAGTGGTTGACTGGTGATTGTGGTCATGGTCAGTGGGACATGCCAACTCTGTCAAGGCATTGCGCACAATAGCCGTGCCAAGCCACCAGTTTTTTACCTTGTGTATACCTGCAAGGTCATGCATATTAGATGTGCACTGTGATTGGGCACTCTGACCATGGCTGACTCGTGTTACGATTCGTATAAGTTAAAGTCACTTGGTAAGCTTTGTGGTCATGGTCAGTGGCACATGCCAACTTTGTCAAGTCATTGCGCAGAATAGCCACACCAAGACACCAGTATTCTATATTGTTTATACCTGCAAGATCATGCCTAGTACATCTGCACTGTGATTGGACACTCTCACCGTGGCTGTCTCGTGTTATGAGTCATAGCCGTTTAAGGTACTTGGTAAATTTTGTGGTCATGGTCAGTGGCACATGCCAACTTTGTCATGGCATTGCGCACAATAGCCGTACCAAGCCACCGGGTTTTTACCTTTTTTATACCTGCAAGGTCATGCCTAGTACAACTGAACTGTGATTAGGCACTCTGACTGTGGCTGACTTGTGTTACGGTTTGTAGAAGTTAAAGTCACTTGGTAAACTTCGTGGTTATTATCAGTGGCACATGCCAACTTTGTCAAGGCATTGCGCACAATAGTCGTGCCAAGCCACCGGTTTTTTACCATGTTTATACCTGCAAGGTCATGCATATTAGATGTGCACTGTGATTGGGTACTCTGACCGTGATTGACTCGTGTTACGATTCGTAGACGTTAAAGTCACTTGGTAAACTTTGTGGTCATGGTCAGTGGCACATGCCAACATTGTCAAGGCATTGCGCACAACAGCTGTGCAAAGCCACTGGTTTTTTAAATTGTTCATACCTTCAAGGTCATGCATGTTAGATGTGCACCGTGATTGGGCACTCTGAATGTGGCTGACTCGTGTTACGATCGCTAGAAGTTAAAGTCACTTGGTAAACTTTGTGGTCATGGTCAGTGGCACATGCCAATTTTGTCAAGGCATTGCGCACAATAGCTGTGCCAAGCCACCGGTTTTTTACCTTGTTTATACCTGCAAGGTCATGCATGTTATATGTGCAATGTGATTGGGCACTCTCAGCGTGGCTGGCTCGTGTTACGATTCATAGAAGTTAAAGTCAATTGGTAAACCTTGTGGTCATGGTCGGTGGCACATGCCAACTTTGTCAAGGCATTGCGCACAATAGTCACACCAAGCCACCAGTGGTTTACCTTGTTTGCACCTGCAAGATCATGCCTAATATATCTGCACTGTGATTGGTCACTCTGACCGTGGCTGACTCGTGTTATGATCAATAGACGTAAACGTCACTTGGATACATTTGTGGTCATGGTCAGTGGCATATGCCAACTTTGTCAAGACACTGCGCACAATAGCCACACCGAGCCACCAGTATTCTACCTTGTTTAAACCTGTAAGGTTATGCCCAGTATATCTGCACTGTGATTGGACATTCTGACCGCGGCTGACTCGTGTTATAATTCATAGCCGTTTAATGTACTTGGTAAACTTTGTGGTCATGGTCAGTGGCACATGCCAACTTTGTGAAGCCATTGCGCACAATAGCCGTGCCAAGCCACCGGTTTCTACCTTTTTATACCAGTAACGTCATGCATATTAGATGTGTACAATGATTGGACACTCTGACAGTGGTTGACTGGTGATTGTGGTCATGGTCAGTGGGGCATGCCAACTTTGTTAAGGCATTGCGCACAATAGCCGTGCCAAGCCACCAGTTTTTTACCTTGTGTATACCTGCAAGGTCATGCATATTAGATGTGCACTGTGATTGGGCACTCTGACCATGGCTGACTCGTGTTACGATTCGTAGACGTTAAAGTCACTTGGTAAACTTTGTGGTCATGGTCAGTGGCACATGCCAACTTTGTCAAGGCATTGCGCACAATAGCCGTACCAAGCCACCGGTTTTTTACCTTGTTTATAGCTGCAAGGTCATGCCTAGTACAACTGAACTGTGATTAGGCACTCTGACTGTGGCTGACTTGTGTTACGGTTTGTAGAAGTTAAAGTCACTTTGTAAACTTCGGGGTTATTATCAGTGGCACATGCCAACTTTGTCAAGGCATTGCGCACAATAGCCGTACCAAGCCACCGGTTTTTTACCTTGTTTATACCTGCAAGGTCATGCCTAGTACAACTGAACTGTGATTAGGCACTCTGACTGTGGCTGACTTGTGTTACGGTTTGTAGAAGTTAAAGTCACTTTGTAAACTTCGTGGTTATTATCAGTGGCACATGCCAACTTTGTCAAGGCATTGCGCACAATAGTCGTGCCAAGCCACCGGTTTTTTACCATGTTTATACCTGCAAGGTCATGCATATTATATGTGCACTGTGATTGGGTACTCTGACCGTGATTGACTCGTGTTACGATTCGTAGACGTTAAAGTCACTTGGTAAACTTTGTGGTCATGGTCAGTGGCACATGCCAACATTGTCAAGGCATTGCGCACAACAGCTGTGCAAAGCCACTGGTTTTTAAAATTGTTCATACCTGCAAGGTCATGCATGTTAGATGTGCACCGTGATTGGGCACTCTGAATGTGGCTGACTCGTGTTACGATCGCTATAAGTTAAAGTCACTTGGTAAACTTTGTGGTCATGGTCAGTGGCACATGCCAATTTTGTCAAGGCATTGCGCACAATAGCTGTGCCAAGCCACCGGTTTTTTACCTTGTTTATACCTGCAAGGTCATGCATGTTAGATGTGCACCGTGATTGGGCACTCTGAATGTGGCTGACTCGTGTTACGATCGCTAGAAGTTAAAGTCACTTGGTAAACTTTGTGGTCATGGTCAGCGGCACATGCCAATTTTGTCAAGGCATTGCGCACAATAGCTGTGCCAAGCCACCGGTTTTTTACCTTGTTTATACCTGCAAGGTCATGCATGTTAGATGTGCACCGTGATTGGGCACTCTGAATGTGGCTGACTCGTGTTACGATCGCTAGAAGTTAAAGTCACTTGGTAAACTTTGTGGTCATGGTCAGCGGCACATGCCAATTTTGTCAAGGCATTGCGCACAATAGCTGTGCCAAGCCACCGGTTTTTTACCTTGTTTATACCTGCAAGGTCATGCATGTTAGATGTGCACCGTGATTGGGCACTCTGAATGTGGCTGACTCGTGTTACGATCGCTAGAAGTTAAAGTCACTTGGTAAACTTTGTGGTCATGGTCAGCGGCACATGCCAATTTTGTCAAGGCATTGCGCACAATAGCTGTGCCAAGCCACCGGTTTTTTACCTTGTTTATACCTGCAAGGTCATGCATGTTAGATGTGCACCGTGATTGGGCACTCTGAATGTGGCTGACTCGTGTTACGATCGCTAGAAGTTAAAGTCACTTGGTAAACTTTGTGGTCATGGTCAGTGGCACATGCCAACTTTGTCAAGGCATTGCACACAATAGCCACACTGATCCACCAGTATTCTACCTTGTTTATACATGCAAGGTCATGCCCATTATATCTGCACTGTGATTGGACACTCTGACCGTGGCTGACACGTGTTATGATTCATAGCCGTTTAATGTACTTGGTAAACTCTGTGGTCATGGTTAGTGGCACATGCCAACTTTGTCAAGACATTGCGCACAATAGCCGTGCCAAGCCACCGGGTTTTTGCCTTGTTTATACCTGTAAGGTCATTCCTAGTACATCTGAACTGTGACTGGGAACTCTGACCGTGGCTGACTCGTGTTATTATTCGTAGAAGTTGAAGTCACTTGGTGAACTTTGTGGTTGTGGTCAGGGGCCCATGCCAACTTTGTCAAGGCATAACGCACAATAGCTGCACCGAGCCACCAGTATTCTACCTTGTTGAAACCTGCGAGGTCATGCCCAGTATATCTGCACAGTGATTGGATACTCTGACCGTGGCTGTCTCGTGTTATGATTCATAGCCGTTTAATGTACTTGGTAAACTTTGTGGTCATGGTCAGTGGCACATGCCAACTTTGTCAAGGCATTGCGTACAATAGCCATGCCAAGCGATTGGCACGGTCATGCATATTAGATGTGCACTGAGATTGGCCACTCTGACCATGGCTGAATCGTGTTATGATTCGTAGAAGTTCAAGTCACTTGGTAAACGTTGTGGGCATGGTCAGTGGCACATGCCAACTTTGTCAAGGCATTGCACATAATAGCCACACCGAGCCACTAGTACTCTACATTATTTGTGCCTGCAAGATCATGCCTTGTACATCTGCACTATGATTGGACACTCTGACCTTGGCTGACTCGTGTCATGATCAATAGAAGTAAAAGTCAGTTGGATACAATTGTGGTCATGGTCAGTGGCACATGCCAACTTTGTCAAGGCATTGCGCACAATAGCCACACCGAGCCACCAGTATTCTGCCTTGTTTGTACCTGCAAGATCATGCCTATTACATGTGCACTGTGATTGGACACTCTGACCGTGGCTGTCTCCTGTTATGATTCATAGCCGTTTAATGTACTTGGTAAACTTTGTGGTCATGGTCAGTGGCACATGCCAACTTTGTCAAGGCATTGCGCACAATAGCCGCACCGAGCCACCAGTATTCTGCCTTGTTTGTACCTGCAAGATCATGCCTAGTACATGTGCACTGTGATTGGGCACTCTGACCGTGGCTGGCTCGTGATATGATTCATAGCCGTTGAATGTACTTGGTAAACTTTGTGGTCATGGTCAGTGGCACATGCCAACTTTGTCAAGGCATTGCGTACAATAGCCATGCCAAGCGAATGGCACGGTCATGCATATTAGATGTGCACTGTGATTGGGCACTCTGAATGTGGCTGACCTGTGTTACGGTTTGTAGAAGTTCAAGTCAATTGGTAAACTTTGTGGGCATGGTCAGTGGCACATGCCAACTTTGTCAAGGCATTGCACATAATAGCCACACCGAGCCACTAGTACTCTACATTGTTTGTACCTGCAAGATCATGCCTTGTTTATCTGCACTATGATTGGACACTCTGACCGTGGCTGACTTGTGTCATGATCAAAAGAAGTAAAAGTCAGTTGGATACAATTGTGGTCATGGTCAGTGGCACATGCCAACTTTGTCAAGGCATTGCGCACAATAGCCGTGCCAAGCCACCGGTTTTTTACCTTGTTCATACATGCAATGTCATGCATATTAGATGTGCACTGAGATTGGCCACTCTGACCATGGCTGACTCGTGTTACGGTTTGTAGAAGTTCAAGTCAATTGGTAAACGTTGTGGGCATGGTCAGTGGCACATGCCAACTTTGTCAAGGCATTGCACATAATAGCCACACCGAGCCACTAGTACTCTACATTGTTTGTACCTGGAAGATCATGCCTTGTATATCTGCACTATGATTGGACACTCTGACCGTGGCTGACTCGTGTCATGATCAATAGAAGTAAAAGTCAGTTGGATACAATTGTGGTCATGGTCAGTGGCACATGCCAGCTTTGTCAAGGCATTGCGCACAATAGCCACACCGAGCCACCAGTTTTCTACCTTGTTTACACGTGCAAGATCATGCCTAGTACATCTGCACTGTGATTGGACACTCGGATTGTGGCTGACGCGTGTTGTGATTCTTAGTCGTTTAAGGTACTTGGTGAACTTTGTGGTCATGGTCAGTGGCACATGCAAACTTTGTCAAGGCATTGCACACAATAGCCGTGCCAGGCCAACGGTTTTTTCCCTTGTTTATACCTTTAAGGTCATGCATATTATATGTACACTGTGATTGGGCACTCTGACTGTGGCTGACACGTGTTACGAATCGTAGAAGTTAAAGTCACTTGGTAAACGTTGTGGTCATGGTCAGTGGCACATGCCAACTTTGTTAAGTCATTGCGCACAATAGCCACACCGAGACGCCAGTATTCTACCTTGTTTGTACCTGCAAGATCATGTTTAGTATATCTGCACTGTGATTGGACACTCTGACCGTGGCTGACTCGTGTTATGAATCATAGCCGTTTACGGTACTTGGTACACTTTGTGGTCATAGTCAGTAGCACATGCCAACTTTGTCAAGGAATTGCGCACAATAGCTGTGCCAAGCCACCGGTGTTTTACCTTGTACATACCTGCAAGGTCACGCCTAGTACATCTGAAATGTGATTGGGCACTCTGACTGTGGCTGACTCGTGTTACAATTTGTAGAAGTTAAAGTCACTTGGTAAACTACGTGGTCATGGTAAGTGGCACATGCCAACTTTGTCAAGGCATTGCGCACAATAGACACACCGAGCCAGCGGAAGTCTAGCTTGTTTGCACCTGCAAGATCATGCTTAGTACATATGCACTGTGATTCGACACTCTGACCGTGGCTGACTTGTGTTATGAGCTGTGGAAGTAAATGTCACTTGGATACATTTGTGGTCATGGTCAGTGGCACATGCCAACATTGTCAAGGCATTGCGCACAATAGTCACACCATTACCAGTATTCTACCTTGTTTGTACCTGCAAGGTCATGCCCAGTAAACTTGTACTATGATTGGACACACTTGTCAGGAATTTGAGAGGGGAAGAGTGCGACACGGGAAGGCTCGTGGCGCTGCTTGACACAAGTTATGAGTTGAGCATGTTGGCAGTAACAAGTTCTAGAGGTGAGCGATGCAAGACAGGCAGTTGACCGAGGATGGAAGCGATGGCAGCTACGAGAGTGATGAAGGAAAATGATTGATTGATAGAATAGCGGACGCAATCATACATTGATCTAAGCTACCTTAAAGTAGTGTTTCTTGGCTTCGCTAGGACCCCTGTGAGGTGGAAGCGCTAGTTCGTGTTCTTTGAGGGACGTGTTGCGATGGTTTCACCAAAGCGCAATTGTTCACACCAGCAAGGTCACGCATAGTACATGTGCACTGTGAGTGTTAACTCTGACCGTGGCTGACTCGTGTTACGATTCGTAGAAGTTAAAGTCACTCGAATACGTTTGTGGTCATGGTCAGTGGCACATGCCAACTTTGTCAATGCATCGCACACAAAAGCCGCACCGAGCCACCAATGCTTTACCTTGTTTATACCTGCAAGTTTATGCCTAGCACACGTGCACTGTGATTTGGGTACTCTGACCGTGGCTGACTCATGTGATGATTCATATAAGTTAAAGTCACTTGGTTATCTTTGTGGTCATGGTTAGTTGCACAGGCCAACATTGTCAAGGTATTGCACACAAAAGCTACACCGAGCCACCAGTATTCTACCTTGTTTGTTCCTGCAAGATCATGCATAGTACATGTGCACTGTGATTGGGCACTCCGACCGTGGCTATCTTGTGTTACAATTGGTATAAGTTAAAGTCACTCGGATAAACTTGTGGTCATGGTCAGTGGCACATGCCAACTTTGTCAAGGCTTTGCACACAATAGCCACACCATGCCACCAATCTTTTACCTTGCTTAAACCTGCAAGGTTATGCATATTACAGGTGCACTGTGATTGGGCACTCTGACCGTTGCTGACTCATGTGATGATTCATAGAAGTTAAAGTCACTTGGTTAACTTTGTTGTCACGGTCAGTTGCACAGGCCAACTTTGTCAAGGCATTGCTTACAATAGCGACACCAAGCCACCGGGTTTTTACCGTGTTTATACCTGCAAGGTCATGCATAGTACATGTGCACTGTAATAGGGCACTCTGACCATGGCTGACTCATGTTACAATTGGTAGAAGTTAAAGTCACGTGGATAACTTTGTGGTAATGGTCAGTGGCACATGCCAACTTTGTCAAGGCATCGCACACAATAGCCGCACTGAGCCACCACAAGGCACAAGGCACAAAGCACAGGGCACACGGCACAAGGCACAAGGCACAAGGCACAAGGCACAAGGCACAAGGCACAAGGCACAAGGCACAAGGCACAAGGCACAAGGCACAAGGCACAAGGCACAAGGCACAAGGCACAAGGCACA
>SZWC01027230.1:7500-18403 GCA_023375785.1 Penium margaritaceum | reverse complement strand
TATCAAATGTTGCCAATACTCCCATACCCCTATGAAGCAGTGGAAAGGAGGGAGGGTGCATACCCCCCTGAGTGCAGAGTTCAAACTCTCCACAATGTTGGACATGACATGACCGTACCGAGGGAGTGGGAAGTGTAGAGCGCTCCAATGATGTGGAGCCAGTCCCTCATGTGCTCTCTGGCCACGTCCAAGCACGTACTCAAGTGCCTCCACACTGACTGCTTCCATCTCTTTTGCTACTCGTTCCCACTCCTTGATTGTCTGTGCATACACTAACTTCCAAAATACCCTTTGTGCTCCAACGCCGTACCGGTCCTTCACGTTCTTGCCGATGTGCCATGCACAGTGTGCATGGCACGCCTTTGGTAGCTCATTTGGCACAGCATGAATGATGCCTGCGTGCCTGTCAGACACAATGACCACTGTCTGGT
Source organism: Penium margaritaceum (assembly GCA_023375785.1). Classification (NCBI taxonomy): domain Eukaryota; kingdom Viridiplantae; phylum Streptophyta; class Zygnematophyceae; order Desmidiales; family Peniaceae; genus Penium; species Penium margaritaceum. The sequence continues at coordinate 17,972 of SZWC01027230.1, read as the reverse complement.
CGCGCAGAATGCTGAAATTCTCGCCCAAATTTTGTGCAAACCACGTCCAATTCTCCCTATCCTCACTCGGCACAAATGCCATCATGAGTGGAACGATGTGGTTGTTGGCATCTAGGGTGGTTGCCATCAACAATACGCCCTCATCACTTCCCTTCATGAAAGTCCCATCCACAGCAACAAACATTCTACCACAATCCAACACCTTCCTCACCGCACCAGGAATGATGAAAGCACGGTGAAACCGCCCTTGTACACTCTCTGCATCACCCACTATCTCTGGATCCTGACAAATCACCTGGCAAAAAAAAAAAACATTAGCAGCAGAAGAAACCACTTATGTGCACATCCATACCAAGAGTAACATCTCCATGAATGTGCACGTGCATATGCATATGCACATGCAAATGCACATGCATGGGCATACATGCATATGTACATGCACATGCCGATGCACATGCATTGTGCATATGCATAAGCGTACATGCACACGCCTATGCGTACGTGCACATGCAAACGCACATGCACACGCACATGCACATGCATATGCAAATGCACATGCATGTGCACATGCATATGAACATGCACATGCACATAAACATGCATGTGCACATGCACATGCACATGCACATGCATATGCATATGCACGTGAATATGCCTATGCCTAGGCACATGCACATGCACATGCACATGCACATCCATGGGCATGGGCATATGCACATGCATATGCACATGCACATGCACATGCACATGTATATGTATATGTACATGCACATGCTCATGCACATGCACATGCACATACATATGCACATGCACATGCACATACACATGTATATGAACATGCATATGCACATGTATGTGCACATGCACATGCACATGCACATGCACATATCCGTGCATATGCACATGCACAGTCACATGCACATGCACATGCATATGAGAGGGTTCGTAATGTAACTTATGTCATCTATGAATGGCTTGAATAGTGCCCATGCTTTGTCCGGATCGCCCAAGAACTTCCTCAGAAGTTGTTTCCTCGCACGTCGCACTGTGCCCTATGGGATCTTCGTGCCGCCTCCCATTGTTGCCTCGGCAACACGTCGAAGTGTGGTGATCGGCGTCTTGATATCAGCATGCACGGTGCCTGCTATGAGCGAGGCCACGTACTTCACACATTGGGCCGGGTGTCCTCTTGTCGTTGTTGCCGCACACGTACGCTCCGTGTTGATCTCCACCACCTCCCAGAGTTGCGTCTTTGCGCGTAGTCGTACACGGACTTTGAACGGACACTTGTTCTTCTCATCTGCGTTCTTCCACTTCGCGGTGAATGCCTGCGTGTTCGACCTGCATATGCATATGCACATGGCATGTGCCTATGTTAACCTCGATCTTCGACGAGGTGCACCCGGTTGAAGGTCGCCTGGTCGCGACCAAGTCGCCGGTGGCGGTCGCGACCAGGCCCCCCCCCCCCCCCCCCCCCCCCCCCTAGCAGTTAGCCAAATTTCGGCTCTGCTGGGGGCGGATGTGGGGGTTCGAACCAGGGACCTCCCACTTCGCAACCCCCAGGACACCAAAAGATACCACTTTTTTAGGGATTGCAGTTCGCGACAAAAAGTGCATTTTCTTTTCCTTCTTTTTTTTCCCCAACTTTTCCACTTTCCAAGCCCCTGTTAATGTCAATCCAAGTTGCATTTTGGACCTTCTCTTGTCAAAGTACACTTGTAACAAGAGTGAAATATTGAACATGCAATAACCAAGGGATGACATTAATGAAATTCCACTTTTTATGCATAGGTGCAATGTCCAAACATGAAAGTAGCGGTGTGCAAAGTTTCAGGCCATTCTGACAACTTTTTGTGTCTGTCGACCTCGACCGTCGACCATCAACCGGGGAGGTCAACATAGACATGTGCATATGCATAGTGCCTAGTCGTGTGCATATGCATGTGCATGTGCATGTGCATTTGCATCTGCATATAAGTAGGGCATGTGCAGGTGCATGTGCATACGCATATGCATGTGCATATAAACAGGGCATGTGCATATGCATGTGCATGTGCATGTGCATATAAACAGGGCATATGCATGCACAATGCATATGTCTAGGCACGCATGCATATGCATTGTGCATATGCATGCACAATGCATATGCTTTGTGCATATGCCAAGGCACAATGCATATGCATATGCATGTGCATGTGCGTGTGCATGTGCACAGTGCATATGCATAAGCATATGCATATGCACATGCACATGAGAATGCACATGCATATGTATATGCATGTGCATGTGCATATGCATGTGCATATGCATGTGCATGTGCATGTGCATGTGCATATGTATATGCACAAAGGACATGTGCACGTGCATTTGCACTTGTATGTGTATTTGCATGTGCACATGCACCTATATTAAGGCTTACCTCTCCATCTTCGTGTGCCATGAATGCTTTGCTGCGGCCCCAAAGTACGCGTCTTGTGCCTCCGCCTTCGTGGTGTACGTATCCCCTAGTGTGATCCCACACTCTTGTCTACTACGTCTTTCAGGACTTCCATGCCGCACCTGTACCCTTGACGCAGTCCATGCGGTATCTACCGCATTGCATCCTAAGGAAATCGGGACCGGAGCAGCTGAGGTTGATGCAACTACTGGCGACACAAAGATACGACGCATGACACGTCCTCCAACCGGCGCATTTCCGATGCCATGATCCCCCACTCCATGGTCCTGACTCACGACCCCATTCCCTTCACCCTCTCTCACATCCTCCGTCCTTTGAGTATCATTGGTAGTTGTAAAGCCCCCCTCCTCTTCACTCTCGTATGCATCGTCAAGATCTCCTTGTCCTCCATCCCCGATCTCCTCGCATTCAGGATCACTCCCTTGAAAAATGCTGTCCAAGCCATTCATACGTGCTTGAACCCTTTCTGTACCATCCTCGACGTCGCTCATGGCGGACGCTTCACCTGCACAATCCAGAGTGCGTGTGCCAACACTTATGCATTCACGTCATCATTCAATCGTGTCATGCTACCCCAAAAAAATTCGACATAGATCAGCCTGCCCCAGGGTGCCAAAAAATAATTCCCTTGCGAAAAGAGGGGCACAGCATGTTCTCCATTATAAACCAGCAAACAACACACACCCAGGACTAGTGCATATGCATAAGCATATGCCTAGGCAGAATGCATATGCATATGCACAATGCATATGCCTAGGCACTATGCATATGCATGTGCACATGCATGTGCATATGCATGTGGATATGCATGTGCATATGAATGTGCATATGCACAATGCATATGCATGTGCATATGCCTATGCACAAGGCATATGCATATGCATATGTATGCACAGTGCATATGAATTCTGCATATGCCTAGGCACTATGCATATGCACAATGCATATGCATGTGTACATGCATATGCATAAGCATATGCCTAGGCAGAATGCATATGCATATGCACGATGCATATGCATATGCATATGCCTAGGCAGAATGCACATGCATGTGCATATACATGCACAATGCATATGCATGTGCATATGCATATGCATAAGCATATGCCTTGGCAAAAATGCATATTCATATGCACAATGCATATACATATGCATATGCATATGCACAATGCATATGCATATGCATATGCCTATGCACAATGCATATGCATGTGCATATGCCTATGCACAGTGCATATGCATTCTGCATATGCCTAGGCACTATGCATATGCACAATGCATATGCATATGCATATGCCTATGCACAATGCATATGCATGTGCATATGCCTATGCACAGTGCATATGCATTCTGCATATGCCTAGGCACTATGCATATGCACAATGCATATGCATGTGCACATGCATATGCATAAGCATATGCCTAGGCAGAATGCATATGCATATGCACAATGCATATGCATATGCATATGCCTAGTGCTTATGCATATGCATAAGCATATGCCTAGGCAGAATGCATATGCATATGCACAATGCATATGCATATGCATATGCCTAGTGCTTATGCATATGCATAAGCATATGCATGCACAATGCATACGCATGTGCATATGCATATGCATAAGCATATGCCTAGGAAGAATGCATATGCAAGCATATGCCTAGGTAGAATGCATATGCATGTGCATATGCATGCACGATGCATATGCATGTGCATATGCATATGCATAAGCATATGCCTTGGCAGAATGCATATGCATATGCACAATGCATATACATATGCACATGCATATGCACAATGTATATGCATATGCATATGCCTATGCACAGTGCACATGCATTCTGCATATGCCTAGGCACTATGCATATGCACACAATGCATATGCATGTGCACATGCATATGCATATGCATAGTGCCTAGGCAGAATGCATATGCATATGCACAATGCATATGCATATGCCTAGGCACTATGCATGTGCATGTGCATATGCATGCACAATGCATATGCATGATCATATGCATATGCATAAGCATATGCCTTGGCAGAATGCATATGCATGTGCATATGCATGCACAATGTATATGCATGTGCATATGCATATGCATAAGCATATGCCTTGGCAGAATGCATATGCATATGCACAATGCATATACATATGCATATGCATATGCACAATGCATATGCATATGAACATGCCTATGCACAGTGCATATGCATATGCATGCACAATGCATATGCATGTTCATATGCAAATGCATAAACACATGCCTTGGCAGAATGCATATGCATCTACATAATGCATATACATATGCATATGCGTATGCACAATGCATATGCATATGCATATGCCTTGGCAGAATGCATATGCATATGCACAATGCATATACATATGCATATGCATATGCATATGCACATGCCTATGCACAGTGCATATGCATTCTGCATATGCCTAGGCACTATGCATATGCACAATGCATATGCATGTGCACATGCATATGCATAAGCATATGCATAGGCAGAATGCATATGCATATGCACAATGCATATGCATATGCATATGCCTTGGCAGAATGCATATGCATATGCACAATGCATATACATATGCATATGCATATGCACAATGCATATTCATATGCACATGCCTATGCACAGTGCATATGCATTCTGCATATGCCTAGGCACTATGCATATGCACAATGCATATGCATGTGCACATGCATATGCATATGCATATGCCTAGGCAGAATGCATATGCATATGCACTATGCATATGCATGTGCATATGCCTAGGCACTATGCATATGCATGTGCATATGCATGCACAATGCATATGCATGCACAATGCATATGCATGTTCATATGCATATGCATAAGCATATGCCTTGGTAGAATGCATATGCATATGCACAATGCATATACATATGCTTATGCACATGCACAATGCATATGCATATGCATATGCCTATGCACAATGCATATGCATATGCATGTGCATATGCCTATGCACAGTGCATATGCATTCTGCATATGCCTAGGCACATGCATATGCATATGCCTATGCACAATGCATATGCATATGCATGTGCATATGCCTATGCACAGTGCATATGCATTCTGCATATGCCTAGGCACATGCATATGCACAATGCACATGCATGTGCACATGCATATGCATATGCCTAGGCATATGCATATGCATGTGCACATGCATATGCATATGCATGTGCACGCCTGCCAGTGTAGTGGCCCTGGATAGGCCACGTACCACTCACTTGGCCCACCGCGTAGGCCAGGTCTGGTCAAGTCGCCACCATGGCGTACATGAGGCTGTCCACCGCCCATTGGTAGGGCACCCCTGCCATATCCTCCCTCTCTTCTTTTGTTTTCGGCGCCATTGCCGCACTCAGTTCACAGGTCGTGGAGACCAGACTGCCAAGTGGGGTGCAGTCCTCCATGCCGTACCACTTCAGCACCTCGGTCACATATTCGGCCTGACCCAGTTCAAGCGTGCGCGCCCTCCGCTTCCGTGTGATGCTCACCCTGAGGTAGTACTCCACATCCTCCACGTCTGCCACCTGGAATTTGTTGCTCAGCTACTCTTTCAGCCACTATAGGCTCGGCAGATCCGTCGAGCACAAAATCAGGGCGTCCACATAGAGTGCTACAATCTGATGGAGCTGTATGTCACGCCGCACGTGCACGTTGTGACCCGCCTCACAGCGCTTGAACCCAAGTTCTGTCATGAAGCTGTCCATGTGTTGGTACCAGCATCTGGGCGATTGTTTTGGCCCATACGAGGACTTCCGCAGCTTACACTCCCTGCCCTCCGACGCCTCCACCTCCTCTGGCACCTCTATGTAGATCTTTTTATCTATGACACCATTGTGGAAGGCCGTCTTTATGTCCATTTGGTGGAGCTCCATGTCCTTTGCGGCTGCCACCGCAAGGATTGCCTGGATGCTTTTGCATTTGGCGACAGGAGCGAATGTCTCATCGTAGTGCTCGCCCTTACGGTGTGCGTATCCCTTTGCCACTAGCCGTGCCTTGTATTTGTCAACCACACCTTCCTTTGTGAACTTGGGCTTAATGACCTACTTCAAGTCGATGACCTTGGCATCTTTCGGCCTGTCAACCAGCTCCCACGTGTCATTTTCCGTGATGGATGCCAGCTCCAATCCAATGGCTGCGTCCCATTGATCCCGATGGATCCTGATTTGGGTTGTGCAAGCGCCTCTTGCACGGTTGTCAGCTTTGTTGATGCAGCCAGCATGCACCGTGTCACGCCTATCCATCAACCGGTACTTGCGTCGAAGTGCTTCCCCGCTTTTCGCTGCCTCCAGCTGCGGCACGGTAGTTTTGGTGGCGCTTTGTTGCTCTGCTGCAATCCCTCTAACTTAGCATGCTCTGGTGAATCATCAACAGGACGGCTCCCCAAGGATCTCTCTCGCTCCAGCGAAATATTGCCCGAACGACCAGCGCGTCCGGTGGATTTTCCACTGACACCCGATGCACACTCTGTCGAGAGTGCGCGCCTTGGCACCCTCGGTGCCTCATCCGCCGAATCCTTCTGGTGGATCTCCTCACCAGTTTGATCGTCATCAGATTCCTCTGTTTTGGCTGCCACCGCTAGTGTACCTTCGTGCTCTGATGCCGCATCCTCAACTTCGGCCTCCATCGACTCCTTCTTGTAGTCAAGGAGCTGCAACCACTCTCCCGTCTTCAGAGAGTCCACCATGCCCACGTTGTTGCTATTGATGTAGTTGCTGCTCACCAAAATCAACATCTTGACTGTGGATGACCTGCTCCTTGCGCATGTCATAGAGCTTGTACGCCTTATTTGTGCTCTCATAGCCAAGGAAGAGATATGACTTTTCCTGCGGCTCCAGTTTGCTGTCACGTCTCTGCGTAGCTTGCACCATCGCATGCACCTTGCACCCGAACACTTTCACGTGTGCCACACTTAGCATGCACCCACTCCAAACCTCCTGCGGCGTCTTCTAGCTGCTCTCTCCCTTCAGCATTTCTGTTGGGGTAAGGTAGATGGTGTAGCTTGCCGTCCGCACAGCTTCCGCCCAGAAGCTTTGCGGCAATTTTGCATCCACCAACATGGTCCGTACCATGTTTAGCAGTGTCTGGTTTGCCCGCTCCGCCACGCCATTTGACTGAGGTGAAAACGGTGTAGTTTGTTCCCATTTTATGCCTTTCTGCTTTATCTACCCGCTACAGCCCACGTGCTCTCCGTCGTTGTCGCTGCATAGCGCTCTGACCTTCCGGTAATTCTGCCTCTCCACCGCGACGACGTAATCCTTCAGCCGGTCCACGACCTCGCCTTTCTGCTTCATGAAGTACACATAGATTTTTCTTCTGCAGTCATCTATGAAGGTGATGAATTAACGCGTGCCACTCTTTGACACCTTCTTGAAGGGTACACACACATTGCTGTGCACGACCTCCAACAGGTCCGAGGTACGATTCACGTTTTTGTTGAACGATTTGCACTGCGCTTTGCCCAAAATGCAAGGCTTATACTTTTTGTGCTTTGCTGCATTTGACACCTCTTCCACACGGTCGATGACAAGGCCGCGTACCAGCTCGTGCTTTGGCATCTCCTTCATGACTCGGGGTGAGGAATTCCCCAGTCGTTGGTGCCAGAGCTCCAAATCAGCTCCCCTTCCTTTGGCTAGGTTGACGGTGCGTTCCTGCAAGTCTGCTGAATCTGTCGTCACGAAAATCACCTTTGTCTCTACGATGTAGTGTCCTCCCTCGCGCTTAGCCTCCAGCACAGGCTTGCCGCCACTTTCCTTCCGCACGACTGCCCCTCTTCTCCTGAAGAGCACCTCATACCCTTTGTCAGTCAGGAGGCTTACACTTAGAATGTTAGCCAAGCCGAGTACGTGCTGCACGTCCTTGATGACGCGCTTCACCCGCTTTCCACCAACCACCACCTCCATGTCCACGTCTCCTTGGCCAGCCGCCGGCTCGACCTTGTCGTTTGCGACCACCATGGATTTGTTGGACTTGGTGTAGTTGATGAAACCGACCTTCTCGACCTAGGTATGCTCCTCCACTCTGCAGTCAAGGCATCGCCGGTTGGCCTTCTTGAGGTAGTGGTTTTGAGTGTCGTTGAGGAGTTCCTTCTTGCCTTTGGTGACCTTGCCGCTGGCCTTTGCCTCCTTGGTGTACTCACGGGCCCAGTGGTCCTCCTTGCCGCAGTTACGGCACGTACCCTTCTTGGCGCCCTTCTTGCCGCCGCCATGTCCACCACCTCCTTTGCCCCCGCTTCTGCCACCATGCATTTTGGTGACTAGGGCTAATGAGGACGACGATGACTCCCCGCAACTATGTCGCTACGCCTTGTTGCGGATGTACTCTGCGATTGCACCATAGGTGAGCTTGTCCTCTGCCCATCCTTCAAAGACTGTGATGAGAGGGCTCCAACTGTCAGAATGGGCCATGAGGAGGGCTATCGTCTGCAGCTGCGTGTCGATCTTCCACCCCATGTCATTACACAATGAGGCAAGCGACTTGATCTGCTGCATGGCGGTGATGACATCATCTCCCTCCTCTATTCTCACCGTCGGGAGTCGCTTCATTGTGAAGATTTTGTTTGCCAGAGACTTGGATTGATGGATGACACAGAGTTGCGAGCTTGCAGCCCTGGAAGTAGCGCCACTACAACGCGGCCGCCCCGGACACCAGCAGCATGAGCACTTCCATGTTCTTTTTTGTGAAAACCTCCTTCTGTGTTTCCGTCGTCGTCACTTCTTCGACGACTTCTGTTCCCTTCATGACCTCCAAAAGCCCCTTATGCGCAAGGTGCAACTCGATGTGCCACCTCCATAGCCCATAGCCAGGGCCACCTGCGTACTTCTGGATGGGTTATGTCCCCTTCTGCGCCATTTCCATTGTCTTCAACTCCGCGACCTCAGAGCTTGACGATGATGTTGTCCCCAACAACGATCCCGTCCGTCGTGAAAGCCGGGAGCGATTTGTAGTCCGGTCAAGGCTGTAGGCCCATAACCCTTTGTCAGAAACTGGAGTGCACTTCCAACGTGGCCTGATTGGTCTTCGGTGCTCACGGCTTATTTTTGTGCGAGTGTTGAGTCTAAGTGTGAGCTTTCTGATTGCCTCACGCATTGTGTCTGGGAGTGGAAGACAGTTGCTACGTCAGCCAAAACGCAGCACCCCAAACCAGCCGCTCAGTCGTCGGCGCGCACCACATCGCCAGCCGAGGCTCCCTCACACATTAAGGACCCATCAAATGCCATTCCGGAGGCGCAGATGTCCCTACGCATAGCGGTGGTGCCCCTTGCACCTTTGGGGTCTGTTTCAATGAGCTAATCATCGTGTTTGGTGATGGGGATTGATGTGGTTTGAAACCTGTTGGCGGACGGGCAGTCTTAATTTTGACTGTCCCCCAATAAAAAACTGTACTACTGAGTTTCGGACTCCGAGCCAGGATTTTGGCAAAAGTGCCTCACTATCAAAACTCACTCCTGAAATCCGGCGGATCATCCTCCGGACGCCTCGGCAGTCCTTCCGGAGAAAAATCCCCAGATGGTATTTTGTTGCTCGTTTCAGTCAATTATTGACCTGCAGTCAAACCGCAGCCAGCTCCCAGAGCCGCCGCACACACCCCAACTTTGGAAGCTCATATCTCCCTCTTTACTAGTTCGATTCCGGTGAAACACCTTCCACTGGATTTAGCGCCTCGTCAACTTTTAGGGAAAATTCTCTATTTTAGTATCCGAGAAATCCTTGAGTCGCCAGATCCAACGACAATGAATTTCCTCTCTCTGGCGGCTCGTGGGCGCCTCTCGGGGCCGCACTTGGGCATGCAGAGGGGAAAATCTTCAACACTAGTCACACCAAGGATGAAGACATGAACAACACGAGCACACTACTATTTTCCACATCATCTTGAAATGTATGAAGGCATGAAATAAAGCTATGATTGTCAAACCAATGAAAGAAATTCAAGTCTTGCCGGCAGGGCCATAAACAAAAGCCTTT
>SZWC01027230.1:0-5000 GCA_023375785.1 Penium margaritaceum | reverse complement strand
ATTTTAAACTTGGAATCTAAGCCATAACATAGCCAACGTAACAGACTGAGTAGCAGAAACGACATGCAAGTGCCAGCCAACATTGGTGGCCCCACGTATCTATCATTACAGGGGAAATTCTACCATCTTGTGCCTGGCAAAGCTCACCTAACCTGGTGGCGGCTTCAAAATGCTCCCGACGTGGGAGAAATGCTACCAAATTTTCATTTATAGCATTAGCCTCACTGCTATGGTAGCATAGACAGTCACAATTAACCGCTAAACTCGCATAGAAATCAGCGACTTCTACCGCAACGGATAGAATTCACCTCTACATGGTCAACGACAACACTCCCACAGTTGACATCCATTGGCACGACCTCTCTAGCATCATGGAGGAAACATGGCATACCATTGTAAAGACGCAAGTGGCAATGAAGTGAGCAGCAGACCGACATTATAACAACGACATCTTCAGCGCTAATGATTGCTAATGATTGATGATGAATGATTCAACTTCGGATTTGGTGGATTATACTTCACAAAGCTCAAACCCCACTGGTCAGGATTGTTTGTAAATGAGAAAATGTAAACCAATGTCATCGTTTGCCTTTACGTTCCTTACAAAATGGCAATTCATCCTATCTTCTATTTCAGCAATCTGAAGCACTATTGAGATCCCAGTGAGAACTTCCCATGCAAAGATGTTGCTCCTCTGCCTCCAAGTCAAGTGGACACGGACACAATGTACATCATCACGGACATCCATGGACATCGATTTCGTAGAAAATTAATAGAATACCTCGTGAAGCAGCCTGGCTGTGACGTCTCGTACAACAGCTGGGAGCCACATAAAAGCCTCTAAGACGTGGATCGACTTACCGACGGCCATTGTAGGCATCATCAGCATGATTTATCTAACATTCCAGGACTTCTGAATAAAACGGAAGGGGGGAGGGAGGGGGGAGGTTTAATAGACGTACACAGGTTTCTCAACCTTGCAACTGGACAGTTTTGGGTTAAAATTTGTGAGCCCTCGCACATCCACCTCAGGCTTTGTACGATGCTCAGTTGACGGCATTATGGCCACCTGCACCGACCTCTTGAGTACGAAACTGAAAGGCTCCGGCACATTGGACCACTTTCTAGAATGGTGGACATATCATTTAACACTAAATAAATGTTTTTCTAGTGCACGGTTGACTTCTCAATGGCGCCAGACTTTTGCAAAGACGCGCTTCGACATTCTCAAAACCCCCTGACTTGTAGAGGCGACCTCTCACGCGTTGCTTGACTCGAGCGTCCCAGATACTACATAAGCCTCGTTTTGTTTTTCACTATTGTGTATATGTGTTTGATATGTCTGATATTTTTCATCAAAGTACAATCACTACTGAATACAAAGTATCTAATAGTCCCAATCCCTCAAAATTTCTTTTGCTTTAGCACCTCATCCCTGTGAACCATCCATGTTATGCTTGGTGCAAGAACCACATTGGACAAGTTTTACAATGAATAATGGAAATCTTGTGCTAAAAATGAAATGAGTAAGAGTAAGATTAGAGTACCAATGGGTTGACCCTGCCATATTCACAAGAAAAAGTTTTTTTCTTTTCATTTCCAGAACTTGAACGAATAAGCAAGGTTTGCTTGATCATGGACATGTGTCGCTATTTGAGCATGACGAGGATTGTCAATTTTTCCTCCTCAATCGCGCAAGATTTGCTCCATTGCGACTCTTTATCCCTCACAAGAGGGCTATCAACCATTTAACCCCTTTGTTACGCTGAGTGGAACGTGTGTGGTTCACATGAATGAGGTGCAGGGTAGTGGATGATTTGATGAGTTGGGGCAAATGGATACCTTGTCAAGTACTATGTTTACTTTGATGAAAAGTGCCAAACAAGGTGAGTGCTTATATGCAATGAATGCAATCACCATGAGGCACATGTTGGGTCTTTGGCACTCAAGCTGACGACACATGCGGTGTCGCGTCGTGACTAGTCACTTCAAGAAACTACACTGAAAAGTCGGGGTGGTTCGAGAATATCGAGCCATGGTTTATTAGAATATAGTGTCATGACAAGTCAAATGAATGATATTGAAATATTGATGTGGTTCCCAATACTTCTGTTGAATATTGTAGAAAGTGATCCAAGTTGTCAGAACCTTTGGGAACGGAACACCAGAGGTTGGGACAAGTCATGGAGTTTAGGAATTCGTGCATGTGTGTGACATAACACTTCCCGGCCGTGACGTCTCGGTGTGTAAGTAGACGTAAATCAGTTATGACGGTAGTATAAGTTGATCACATGATTGACACATTGGAGGTTGTCATACGGCTCCCAGCTATTGTGCACGACGTCAAAGCCATGCCACTAGACTAGATACTTAGTCATCTTTCCACAGCGTCAATTTTCAAGGATTTCTTCAGTCATGCACTCCGTATTCTCATCCACTTGAATAGTAGACAGAAGTACAACTTCTCTACTGGTGAATTCATAGTTGGGGTCCCAGTAGTGCTTGAGCTTGTTGATGTGGAAGATAGGGTGGATTGCCATGTTGTTGGACAGGCCAAGTAGTGCAATGACAGAGATTTGTATCTTCTCGGTCTCAAATGGTCTTAACGAGAGGGGTTTGAGCTTAGCAAAGTCCTTTTCTCAGAGTTTGGTATTTGCCGAGCTGAGCTGGACTCCGTCGTCAGTGCTGAATGTATCATCATTGTGATGTTGTTCTGCTTCTCACTTCATAGCTATTTGTGTCTTTGTGAGGGTCTTCAGTGTTTCCTCCCAGATACTAGAGAAATCCCACAAGTCGATGTCAACTGCGGGAATTTTTCTCTCGCTTTGAGGTCCTACCGGTGGCCGGGGAAATCTGACGTAAACTACTTCGAACGGATTCTTACCCGTTGCTGTGGAAGTTGTAGAGTTGTGTGTGATTTTAGCAGACCACAGTTTTTCTGTCCAATCCGTGTCGTGTGGTGTACATAAAGTACAAAGAAGTCATCCAAGCATCTGATTGGTCTGCTCGGTCTGCCCATTGATTTGAGGATGGAACGTTGTTTATTGATGGATCCGACTGCCATAACGCATCATTGATTCACGCCAGAAATGGCTAGTAAAATGACTGTCTCTATTGTTGATGATGACACCTGGCACAACATGTAGCCACACGATCTGATTTAGAAACAGTCATAATTTTTCATACGTGGTGATGATGGTTGTTGTTGTAATGAAGTGCGACATGTGTTAAAACCTATCCACCACCACAAGGATGGCATTATAGCCGTGAAGAGTGGCGGGAACCCCTGTCACAAAATCTATGCTGATGTCGACCTGTGGCTCTGTCAGAATCAGGAGTGGTTAGAGTATTCTGGGTGGCCTCGTGTGATGAAGTATTTGTTGTTGATAGGTATCGTACGATTTGTAAGTGTCTGCATATTGTTCTACATCTTGTCCTACCATTAAGGCTTCGCAAGCTTCTTGAGTGTCTTGCCTCGCCAAAGTGTCCACCTGGACCAATGTTGTGGCATTCCTCCAACAACATCCATCTCAACTCCTTGTTTGGTGGCATGACGACCTGGCGAGTGAATCGTTGTCACCAAGAGGGGTCGTCAAACCAGGACTTGGTTTTGTTGTATCCACCAAACTCCTCGTAACCCATTGCACATAGCCCCCCAGAGATTGGGTCTTGTTTGATGAGTAGAGTGTTGATCTCGGCCATCAAGTCTGGTCGCCAACTCAATGCATCTACCGGATTCATTTATTTGGGTCGGTACTTCTTGTTGAGTTAAAGTTGGACTCGAGGAATTCCATCCATCGAGTCTGTCAATGGATTAGATTTGGCTGAGTCTTGAATGATTTTAGCGCATGATTGTTGATGCTCATGATGCATTGTTGGCATTCCAATTAGCACCACGTTTTTAATGGGTGGAAAACAGCAAGCATATGCTTTCCGTGAACCGCGTGGTTGAGTTTTAGCCCATGTACTTTTTACAACATGTATCGGACCGACTCTTCTCCACCACCGTTTTCTTGGAGGGCACGACTCTGATTGCTCAATTGGACGTGTCGCTGGCCATGACGTAGTGTACTGTTGAATCTGCCAATCATAGGACTGGAGCCTATGTCAAAGCTTGACGAGTGAATCGGAAAGAGGTGCTAACACCAGTGCATAGTCTGTCACAAATCAATAGTAGTAATTTTGGAATTCCAAAACCCCTTGGATTTCTCAAACTTTGATAAGCATCGGCCAATCAGCGAGTGCATCACAGTTTTTGGGTCCATGGTGATCCATCCACCGCCAATGATGTGGCTCAAAAACTAGATTGCATTTCGACCACAAAATGTTTTATAGAGTTCATTTAATTCAAAAATGGATTTGAGAGGTTTCCATGAAATTTCTCTCTCTTTGTAAAGTCCTGAGGAAGTTTTGGAGATGTCCATTATGCTTCCCCAGAGTGTGGTTATACACCATGATGTCGTTGAGATATACGATGACAAAATGGTCGAGGTACACAGAAGAATCATTTGTCATCACAGCCAAGAATGTTTTGCGGGTATTCGTACGTCCAAACAGCATAACTGTGAACTCAAAGTGACTGTAGCTAGTGTGCAACATCATGTTCAAATAGCAAACTTTGGACGCTCATTCGTTAGCAAGCCTAGATAACTCCAACTGGTTTTCTAGCATAGTAGCCTAACCTGCGTACTAGCTTCACACTTGACATGGATCTCGCTGTTTGGCTGTGTTCTAGGCAACGCTCGGCCTTTGCACGAGTGATTTCCATGATTTCTGTGTGCTTTTCCACATATGGTGGCGAACCACGCGAAGCTAAGCTGCGCGGCCCGATAGGGGTCTGACGCACTTGCTCGCATCCCTCACTTTTCCAAATCATCGTTGCTATTCTGCTCGCCTTGATCTCCTCCCGATGCCCTCTCCCCTCAATCCACGCCCCTCACAGATCTCAAGAGTCTATATCTATATCTATATCTATATCTATATCTATATCTATATCTATA
>SZWC01027229.1:7130-28338 GCA_023375785.1 Penium margaritaceum | reverse complement strand
CCCTCCCCCCCGGCTGCGCCCACCCTCCCCATCCCCTCTCACCCGCCCCGTGCCCTTGTGTTCTTCCTCTTCCGGTCTTCCGTCACGTCATCCTTGTCCATTTCAAAGGTTTGTATCTAACGGTCGCATCGTATAGCTGTGTGCTCTTTTTTTTTAAATCTTCCTGCCTGGATTGGCTTTATCGATCCTGCACTGCAGAGGCTCGGTCCCGACCAGTTCAGTTTGCTCCTTGACCCTGTGCCCAACGTCCGCGCGTGGCTTGCGGCTGTGAGGGAGGCCCTCAACCCTCATTTTGACGACGTCCACCGCATCCTCTACGCCGCCGTCGCGCGCAACTTCCCCGCTGCATCTGCTGCATCCGCTTCATCACAGCAGCAGGCTGGCACAGCAGGAGCACCGGGCTCAGCAGGCAATGGGGGAACAGCAGCGTTTGTTGAGGGGAGGGAGATGGGACAGCTGTACTCTCCCTCCTCCGCTACCATCAGGCTCTCTCAGGAAGAAGTGACTGCGAGGGAGAGACAATTCAGGGCGCGTCCCGGGGAGGGTTTTCCCGAGGGAAAGGATATGGGAGGGCTGTACTCTCCTCGGGCGGCTGTTTCCCTCACGACCTCCGAGAGTTCTCAGGGTGGTGGTGGGGGTGCAGGAGGCGGCAGACCAGGAGACCAGAGCAATGGCGTTGGAGAAGCTCAGGGGGCGAGGAGCCGGCTGTAGCCAGAGCCGGCTCGGCCAACCTCGGTCTGCCGCGGAAGAGGGGGTTTTTCTTTCGGTTTTTTTTCCCCCCCAGCATTGGGGATATGGGGGCTTGTTTCCACTTTGTCATGGCAAGGAGCGGAGCGTGCTGGGGGAGGAGGGGGGTAGGGGGAGGGGGCACGTGGAGCCGAGGGTTGGCATGAATGAGGAGGGTTGCTTTTGTCATGGCATGGCATGACATGGCAGCTGAGGTATGGCAGTGAGGAGTAGGCTTGTCTGTTGTACATATGAAAGGGTGTATTGGAACAGGGATGGGCAGAGAGTGGGGTCTGTCAACCAGTTGCTGAACAGGACCATGAGCTATGGCGTCACATGTCTGTATGGCTGCTTTCGAGACAAGCGGACGCTCATTCAGTCCGTCTTTCTCCCCCACCTCCTCCAGCATGTGTTTGTTGCGCTGCTTATGTTTTGCTTCATTCGGTCGATAGCCGTGGAGGCGAACATCTTTGTGCCATCCCCTATGGTTGGGCTCTAGAAAGAGTGTCCACCACCGGTCTCCCCACTTCCGTCATCCTCAGCGGTGGGGACTTGGGTTAGTGACGATCTGTGACAGCCCATCCTACACATGACCTTCGTCAGGCGGCTGCAACTTGCCCAGCTACCTCCTGCACATCCATGTGCTTGAGAAGGTTTCTTATTGACTGCGTTCGTGTCTCCGTCTTGAGCTGTCTGGAAGACTGTTAGCAAATCTGTAGCAGCAACCCTTCTGTGTGTTTAAGTATCGGCTTGCCATGTGCCAAGGGTGAAATCAGCATTGGAGAGCCATTTGTTCTGCAGAGCCATCCCTCTGTTTCCCCTCAAGGGGAGCAGGTTATTTCGCCTGCTTCCCATTGAGAAGGGTAGGTGAACTCACGAAAGTTGTTTTCATTGTCATCGTCCGCATGTGTGCCTCCACCGTTGCATTCTTGTCACACCTACTCACACCCACTTGCACACATTTCCGTTTGCAGCGCATGCATGTTGCAAATGAGTCTAGCCCGTGCGTGGTCCCATCACGATCAGTAGCCCGGCACAAATCCACGGCCTTGCTAGGTTGTGCTCCAAAACTTCCATAAATTTGGAGGTTGGACTAGGCCTGTTAAATCGAGATCGAGACGAGATTTCTCCATCTCGAACTCTTTTTTCTTCACTTCGGTACGAAATGTCTCGTCTCGGGTACAAAGGAAGAGAAAATCTTGGTCCTGTAACGATTTGCATTTTCCGGTTTCGCCCTCGTCTCGGTCTCGCCAGAATCCAGGAAAATCTCGCAACGTCCACTTTGCAAGTAGCGAGCGAAACGACAAAGCGACCTGTCGCAAGTCAGGTCTCTTGGTTTTCGTGCATCTCTCATTGTACTCTGTTGTGTCCTCCCGGCTTGTGTACATCGGCGTGCAGATGATTGACGGCGAGACACGACGCTGCTGGAGTGTCGTTCAGTGGAGCCGACGCACACTGAGGCCTACTCACAGTTCGCTGGAGCCTCCTCCCTCTGGCGATGCGCTCAGCTCCATCGGCAGGTCTCCTCGGCGGTCGGGCCGCCGGCGGTCATTGCCACCACATATGCTATCTACATGCACCCAGCGTTGTTTCTGGTTGTGCCATTGCGTTTGCAGCATCATGCTGTGCCTAGGGTCCATGTCTCTTGCTATGTGGCCCTCTTTGGCATCACTGACTGTCGTAGGCACTGCCCGGGTTCGGGCAGCCGTAAATCTTTACTACTATTTTTCTACTTGATTCTGACCGCACGACTGCGTTCGCAGCGTCGGTATTATGGTATGGTCCAATATTCAGGCAAAACGGACAACGCCCGGGTTTTGGGGTGTCGGGCGTCTGGCAGGGCTCACCGAGAAAACCCTGCCTGCCAGAAAACAGGTCTAGGACTATTTTCTGATTGGCTGGTTAGCTGAGTAACAAGTTCTACACTAGTGGGGAGGAGCTAGAACTTGGAGGGGTCTCCCATTCTTGCTCATTCTTCATTCCTAATCAGTCACTTTCAGTTTTTAGCTGCTTTCTGGCGCTAACACTGGCGCGCGCGTTTTTAGTAACAAACCCAGAGCTTCCAGACTTAAGACTCTAGAGCAGCAGACTGAGGGGGCAACAGACTTGAGCAACGAGCGTGGAAGCCCCCATGCTGCATCAACAACACTACTGCCACAACCTGGTGCCTAGCATTTCCACCTTGGTATCAGAGCCAGAGCGTAGCAGCAGTAGCAGAAGACTGGGGTACAGGTGCTAGACAACGCCGGCGGACTCCCATACGCGCCAGTGCAGGGGAAATGCTATCGGATATTTCCCGGCAGCATTGACCCGCCTGGTGGCGGCGTCAGATTTTTTCCCACGGCCACTGGGCTCGGGGAAATGCTGCTGATTTTTTTTCGGCAGCACTGAGCCCCCACGCGTGATGCGAGGAGGTGAGCGGCAGGCCGCGTCCAACACCTGCGGGCGACGACGCACGCTGCAACGTCACCCAGATGCAGTGACTGGCACGAGCAAACAGCAGCAGCAGTCTGCAGCAACATCAGCCGCAGGCAACAGCTGCGAGCAGTGGCAACAGCAGCCATTAGTAGCTGCGTGCAGCAGCAGCAGCAGTAGCTCGTAGCAGCCCGCAATAGCAGCACCCCGCTGTAGCAAGCAACAGCGGCGGCCAGCAGCTGCAGCCCGTAGTAGCAGCAGTAACGACAGTAAGCAGCAGCAGCGGTAGCGAGCAACAGCTGCAGCAGCAAGCAGCAGTAGTAGTAGGCTGCAGCAGCCGTAGTAGCAAGCCGCAACAGCAGCCAGCTACAGCAGTAGCAGCAGCAGCGAGCAGCTGCCAGCAGCGGCTGTTGCTGCTCGCAGCCCGCAGCTCGTTGCGAGCGACGGGCTGCGGGCAGCGAGCCCGCTGCTCGCAGCAAGCAGCGGGCTCGCTGCCCGCTGTCCACAGCGAGCGGCGAAGCCCGCTGTGATAGACGAAAGGAAAAAAAAAACAGAAAAAAAAACCCCCACCCCACCAGCTCCTCTGCCGCGGCTGCAGCAGCTGCCATAGCTGCTGTAGCAGCCACAGCAGCTACAGCAGCCCCCAACAGCAGCATCAGTAGTTGCTGCTGCAACTGCAGCCGCAGCAACAGCAGCACCAGTAGTAGCAGCAACAGCACCAGTAGCAGCAATAGTAGTAGCAGCAGCAATAGTTGTAGTAGGAGAAGCAGTAGTAGTAGCAACAGCAGCAGTAGCAGCAGCAGCAACAGTAGCAATAGCAGCTACAGCAGCGGCCCCAACAACCGCCACTGTTTACGTCAGCATCCCGCTGCTGACGTCACTACTGTAGTCATCAACACAAAAAAAAGAGGGAGGGGGAAGAAAACGAAAGGGTGGGGAGAGAGTCATCTATAGTAGTAGCCCTGCAGATAACGCGGCGGCAGCTGCTGACGTCAGCCGCCCTAAGCTGACGTCACTGCTGACATCAACAACACGAAAAAAACAAGGGGCACCAAACCATGGCTAACAGCCCCAGTGGGGAGGGGTCCTCCTCTGTTGGGGGGACCCTCAGCCCTCCTTTCTTGTAGCGGCTACAGCAGCAGCACTAGCAGCAGCAGTAGTAGCAACAGCAGCACCAGCAGCAGTAGCACCAGCAGCACCAGCAGCAGAAGCAGCAGGAGCAGCAACAGTAGCAGTAGCAGCATTAACATTAGCCCTCTGGCATCGTTGGCGGCAACCCTGACCCCCTGGCTGCTCTTCGGCAACAGCTAACTGCCTTGACGCAGTAGCTTGCAGCGCTACAGCCATTGGCCTCCGAGACTGCCACCAGTGCACCGCCACCATTCATCCCTCTAGGGCACGCCAGCTCAGCTGTGTCTGCTACCACGCATTACTTGGCGCAAGAGCAGACTTAGCGCCAGCGGCAGACGGTGACCTCCGTCCTTGTCCCCACTCTGGGCGCCAGCCGTAGACAGAAGGACTTTGAGACGCCGCCGCCGCCGCTTCAGGCCGGCGAGCAGTTCCGGAGCTAGGAGCTCAGCTTCCGAATCTGGGTGCAAGGTGAGGGCCTGTGGGCTTACTACACCCTCCTCTATGACCCCACCCAGGCCGACCAGTTGTATGACGCTGGTCGTGCCGTACGTGCTCTAGTCCCCGTCGCCCCTCCGGCTTCCCGCCTGGCCCTAGAGCCCTTCCTCGGCGACTTCACCGCTGGCGCCACCCCAGACCCTGCAGACACGTGGCACGTCCTCACTCGTCCCCATCGCCTGTCTAGCGAGCCTGGGAGTTCAACGGGAGTTCAACTCCCTGCACATGGGGGAGACCGAGACGGTCACCGCCTACTGGCAGCGGGCGGAGGACATCCTTTGTCGCCTCGGCACCTCTACCCCACCCCCTCTGGCCGCGCCCCTCACCATCAAGCGCGGTGCCACCGACGCGTACACGAACGTCTTCGTGCACTACTCCCAGGTCGTCCTCTTCACCATGGCGATCCAGGGCACCCTCATGCCTTGGGCATACGAGCTCTTCCTCCAGATTGAGGAAGCTCGTCTGGAGTCCCGACTCCAGCGCACGGAGGATCTCGCCTCCCCTGTCGTCACCTCCATGGCCGTCGCCTCCCCCGCCGTAGCTACTTCATCGTCGTCGGGGAAGAAGAAGCATCGAAACAAGAAAGGCAAGGGTCAGCAGCAGTAGCAACCGTCGACCGGGTCCAACGGTGGCGGCTCGTTCTGCCACAATTATGGGCAGCCCGGGCACGGGTGGTACACGTGCCCTCTCCCGACAGACGAGGCGCGCGTCATCGCCACCATGCATCGCCAGCGGGAGCGCCGTCTCGCCTCTACCACCGTAGCGGTCGCCGGCCTTGATGCCTCGGCCTCGTCCAGCAGCTCCACCACTCCGACAGCTCTGCCAGTCCAGCCGACACCAGCGCCGCTGCAGTACCATCCGCAGTCGTCGGCGCCACCGTTTCCTTCCCCGGCACAGTCCTCCGCCTACCCGGGCTCTGCTGCCACCACAGGAGCAAGTTCCAGGAAACTACCAGATGCCTGCTCTAATCGGTAATCCGACTTCACCAGTGGAAAGATGAGGTGGCAAAATGTCTACGGTCCAAGTTTGACGCCGATCCAACAGTCGGATTGGGAGATATGAATTTTCGAAGTTTCCAGGGGCATCGACCGCCGATATCCGGGTGACCATGGGCGATGGCTCCATGCCTTAGCCTGAGAAAAGAAAAAGGCAAGAGCTCCAGGGTCAAGACCTGATGACCCTACCCGGGCTCTGCTGCCATCACTTCGGCGCAAGTGGAAGCCCGACGGGTCCTTGGACAAGTACAAGGCCCGTCTCATAGCCAAGGGGCTTGCCCAGATCCCTGGGGTCGATAACGACCATAACTTTGCCCCAGTTATCCGGTTCTCCACTAGCCGTTCGCTTTTCAGCCAGGTTGCCCAGCATGGGTGGGAGCTGCATCAGATGGACGTGAGCAACGCTTTTCTCCATGGCTCACTGGAGGGTAAGGAGCTCCACATGGTGCAGCCCCCAGGCTTCGACGACGGCACTGGGAGATTTCGGCGGCTGCGAAAGGTCCTCTATGGCCAGAAGCAGTCGCCTCGGTGCTGGAACCAGGAGATCAGCAGCACGCTCCTTCGTGGTGGCCTCCAGCGCAGTACCACTGACCCCGCACTGTTTGTCAGTCCTCGAGGCCAGACTTTTGCTGCTGTTCTGGTTTACGTCGACAATCACCTCATTGCATCGCCAGACACGGCTGCCATCCAGCGTGTCAAGGACTTGCTACACGCCGCCTACCACATGAAGGATCTCGGATCTGCCCGAGTCTTCTTGGGCATGGAGCTCGAGCAT
Source organism: Penium margaritaceum (assembly GCA_023375785.1). Classification (NCBI taxonomy): domain Eukaryota; kingdom Viridiplantae; phylum Streptophyta; class Zygnematophyceae; order Desmidiales; family Peniaceae; genus Penium; species Penium margaritaceum. The sequence goes on along the minus strand of SZWC01027229.1, from coordinate 21,801 downwards.
GATCGCTCCGAGGGCATCCTGCACATCCACCATGCTGCCTATGTAAAGACTCTATCCATCCGCTTTGCGGAGGACATGCCACTCGTGCCGAGCGCATCTTCACCCATTTCACTTGATGGCCACGTGAAGCTGAAGAATCCTGACCCAGCTATTGTGGGAGAGCCAGTTGACGTGACCACGTATCTGCGAGTCATCGGGTCACTGATGATTCTTGCGACGACGACGCGCCCAGACATTGCGTTCATTGTCAGCCTCCTGGCCCAGTTTTCTCAGGAACCGCATCACCTCCACTTTGAGGCCGCAATCCGAGTACTGCGCTATGTCGTCTTGACTCCTCGGCGAGGTCTCATGTTCCGCCGCCAGCCGTCTGTTGTCGCGGTTGGCTACACCGATAGTGACTGGGCCGACAGTCCAGACGATAAGAGTTGCACAGGCTGGATCTTTCTCATTGGCGGAACAGCTATGTCTTGGCGCAGTGGTAAGTAGGGGTGCATTGCCCACAATACTACTGAGGTTGAGTACGTGGCCCTTGGTTCAGGCGTGTGTGAGAGTGTGTGGTTGGATCGTGTGTTGTCCGAGTTACATCACTTTGTCGCATCCATCACGTTGCATAGTGACAATGAGAGTGCCATGGCCATCGCTGACAATGACGGCGTGCATCACACACGCACAAAGCACATCAATGTAGAGTATCAATACGTGCATTTGTTGTTGCATGACGGCAGCATCAGCATCGTGTGGGTTGAGACAGCACGGCAGTTGGCTGACTTATTGACCAAGACAGTGAAGCGCGACTCGTTCAAGAAGGCTGTTAGTTCAGTTGGCGTGCGTCAGTGAGTGACTCTCTGTCCCTGCCTGCGTCTCTCCGTGACCTGTGAGAGTCTGGTTGTTGACTGTGTCTCTACCCGCACATGTGCACTACGCCTGTGAGTCAGGGGGAGTGTTGGTTTTCGTGCATCTCTCATTATACTCTGTTGTGTCCTCCCGGCTTGTGTAAATCAGCGTGCAGATGACTGACGGCGAGACTCGATGCTGCTGGAGTATCGTTTGGTGGAGCCAACCCACACTGAGGCCTACTCACAGTTCGGTGGAGCCTTCTCCCTCCGGCAATGCGCTCAGCTCCATCGACAGGCCTCCTCGGCGGTCGGGCCGCCGGAGATCACTACCATTGCAGATGCTGTCTATATGCACCCAGCGCTATTTCTGGTTGTGCCATTGCGTTTGCAACATCATGCTGTGCCTAGGGTCCATGTCTCTTGCTGTATGGCCCTGTTTGGCATCACTGATTGTCGTAAGTACTGCCCGGGTTCGGGCAGCCGTAACTCTTTGCTGCTATTTTTCTAGCTGATTCTGACCACATGACTGCGTTTCGCAGCGTCGGAATTATTGTATGGTCCAGTTTTCAGGCAAAACGGATGACGCCCGGGTTTTGGGCTGTCGAGCGTCTGGCAGGGCTCACTGAGAAAACCCTGACTGCCAAAAAATAGGTCTATGACTATTTTCTGATTGGCTGGTTACCTGAGTAACAAGTTATACACTAGTGGGAGGGAGTTAGAACTTGGAGGGGTCTCCCATTGTTGCTCATTCTTCATTCCTAATCAGTAACTTTCAGTTTCCAGCTCCTTTCAGGCGCTAACACTGGCACGCGCATTTCTAAGTAACAAACCCAGAGCTTCCAGACTTAGTCTCTAGAGTAGTAGACTGAGGGGCAGCAGACTTAAGCAACGAGCGTGGAAGCCCGCACGCTCCATCAACAATGTTGTTGTCCCAACTTGCTACCTAGAATTTCCTTTTGAAATCGCCACGCAATTTCCTCCAGTCGTGAGCTATAGGTGAGGAGGAGCAGCTTGAGCAGTAGCACGAAGCATGAGGAGTAGCAGCGCGGCACGAGCAAAAGCACCTGCAGCAGCAGTAGTAGCATTAGTAGCAGGGGGCAGCGTGGATGGTGGTGCGCAGTAGCAGCAGCAGTCTCTATAGCAACCGTAGCAGCTATAGTAGTGGCGCACAGCAGCAATTGCAGCACGCAGCAACAACAACATCAAAGTAGCAGCAAGGCAGTAACATCAGCATGCAGTAGCGAGTAGCAGCGAGAAGCAACAGTGAGGCAGTAGCAGCAGTAGGCAGTTGCAAGCAGCAGCAGCAAGGTGCAGCAGCGAGCTGCGAGCAAAAACAGTAACAAAAATAGTAGCGAGTGGCAACACATAGCATTATCGCGACAAAAGCAGGAGCAATACGAGCTGCTGCATTAGTGCGGTAGTAACATCTGCAGGAGCAATAAAGCAGTAGCAGCCGTTGCAATCGCAGCAGCCGTAGCAGCAGCTACAAGTGCTGCGCGGCCCCCGCGCAACAATGCGGAAGCCGCGCAACCGGCGAGCATGCCGTTGAGTGTGCCGGCGATCGCACTGGGTGCGACCGCCGAACTAGAGCCAGCAGGTGAGGGAAAATAAAATAGTGAGGACTGTCACACCCGAGAGTGGGGGACAATCCAGGAAGTCCCCGGTAAGTTGTCCTACGACAAAATCCACCGAGAATTTCTAAAAACAAAAACGAAAAAAACAAAAAAGGAGAAAAGAAGGACGAAGTAGTAATGTACCCATCGTTTTGGTCAATAAATCAGCGTTGTTCATAGTCAAAAACGAACCGACGGTGGTGTCCAATGTCGAAACCGATATGTCAGCGGTGTCCATAGTCGGAAAAAAAAAGGACAGCGGTGCCCATAGTGAAAAACGACATGACAGCTGTGCCCTCGGTTAGTGTCTGTCATGGACACGCTTGACATACTTGTAATGGTTTTAAGAGATTTGAGATGGATTTAAATAGTGATGAAGACACAACTTGCTACTGCATCGTTTACCGACGTGGACGTAATATGGATTGAAATTGACGTGGTTTGCTGGGGCTCCGACGCCTTGCTCACGGTGGTACTACGTATGATATTGCAAGGATTCAACTCGTACGTATGCGTTGCACACCATACCACTGATTGCGTCATCTCATTGCATTGATGGACAGATCCTTGAAGTTTACTGGATCAAACATTGGTTGTCCTGGAACGTGTCCCTACATTTGCACACATTCCTATCTGATTTTGACAGCCTGTCTCGTTGCACATTCAGCTGGTTTTCCGACTCGCAATGCACCTCCCATGATGGAGGGCTTTCATGTGCTTCCCTCGGCTGCTGTCAGAACTAAGGTCGGAAAACATTTTTCCGCTTCGAGGGGTGCACGTCGTGGGGGGTTCTCGCATTGCTGGCCATTGTGGTGCAGGTCTTCGTCGATGATGTTGCACGCCCTCACGAAGGACTCATGCAACGCGCATGGGAGACGAATGGGGGCATCTAAGTTACATAGAGCCATGTTTTCTACACGATATGCCCATGTTCTCTCCCGATGACGGGGACCACGCACCAGAGACGTGGTGGAGCTGTCACATCTTCGTGGTTCCCATCCGACGACTGCGACGACGATGTGACAGATGAGCCTTGCTTGACGCACCACTCCTCCTCACGAGGAGGATGATGCAGCACGCACCGCAACGGACGGTGCCCCACACCGTAAAACTGAGGGTCCACTAAGGATGTCGCGTGTAGGTGGTCGTGTACACTCGACCCAGGGCCTCCACGTCGGGTCCGATGATGAGGCAAGGGCAGCCGACGCCATGGCGAAGGCTGCATCCCCCAACATCGCCAAGCCGACCCCACACCCAGCAACCCCGAAGAAGCGGAGGGCCGAGATAGACTTCCCCGGCGGCTCATCCTTTGAGACTATTGCAGCATGCAAAGCTGCCGTGGAAGAGTATGCAGTACTCAACCGCATGTCGCTGAGGTGGTTGAAGAGCGACCGCACGCGTTTTGTGATGCGGTGTAAGCAATACGTCACAAAGAAGTGCCCGTGGATCGTTCGTGTGGCGTACACCAAGAAGTCCGGAGCGTTCAACATCACGTCCTTCACTGATGGCCACCTTTGTGACACCGGAGTTTGCCGGGGTAACCCATTGCGCTCCACGCGGTTGGTGGCACGGCACATCGAAAGCACCCTCGTGAATGACCCGTCGGCAACACCAAAGGCGCTCCAGGCAGTCGTAACGGAGGTCGGTAACACCAAGGTACTCTACACCACCTTGTACCGTGCCAAGAAGGCCTGCCTGGAGAAGATGTACGGGATGAAGTCAGATTCATGGAGCATATTCCCTAGATATGTGGATGAGTTATGTCCGACTATTCTCCTTTTCTTTTCATGGTTCTTTTCCACCGCCTCGGGTCTGTTTTTACTTTCGAGCTAATCGTGTCTAACAAGCTGTATAATGCAGCTCTTGAAGGTGCACCCACTGGCCATCGTGAAGGCTACAAAGGACTAGCAAACTGGCGCATTCGACCGGGTCTTCGTCGCACCCGGAGCCTGCCGCGGGAGGGCTGGTTCGGCCCTCCCTCCTCCCTGAAGCAAGGGGTGGTTGCGCACCACCCCTCGCGTCAGCGAAGGCTGGCCAACGGCCAGCACTTCGCTGGCCGCCGGCCAGCTGGCTGCCGGCCGGCTGGACGGCCGACGGCCGGCCGAGTGACCGGCCGGCCACCAGCCGTCCAGCCGCCAGCCGCCGATCGCGGCCTGAGCCCGATCGGTGGCTGAGGGCCCGGAAGGGCCTTGAGGGCGAGGCATCGTGGCCTCGTGCCCTCGCCCCCGCTCGCCCTCCTCATAAGCGAGCAAGCGAGGATGAGGGAGGGGGACAAGGGACGAGAGACAAGAGAAAGCGGGCGCAAAATCGCCAGCGTGTCTCGCACACGACAATTTCGCGCCAGTACGTCAAAACGTAAATCGATGTTCGTTTGCAACAAACTTCGACATAAAAATAACGAAATAACTCGTGCGAACACACGAGTTTGAAATAGAGACCTCTGGTTTGGGTCCCAAAACCAGGGGTAAGGTTAAAAACGGAAATGGGTCTCCAGAGACTCGACATATTCGAGTGTCCCTACTCTGGGTCGTTGATGACGATTGCCTCTCAGTCCTACGAAGGGGGTCAACCCCTGAGGCGGACTGAGAACGCCATTCTGCGAACTCAAACGACGACTTCTGAGCATGAGCTGGAGACTCAACCCGTTACAGTGGTTCTCAGAGCCGGACGACCCTCGTGACTAAGAGTTCGACGGTAACGGCGGCTACGCCATGTATAAAACGCCGTCGGCAGCTGCAAGCAGCAACAGAAATTCCATAAGGGACTACGGCGTCCACACCCAACGGATTAAAGTGCCGTTAAGTGCGTTGGAGAGCTGAAAAAGAGCTCTACTTGGTGGAGCCTCTTCCCTCCAGACTCTCCTCACTTCCAGGGGAGCTAAGGGATTTTTGTGGGACGGGGTGGGGAGTGTCCACCCCCAAACCACCAAGTTTTCCCCCTCTTTTCAAGGTTCCCTCCTCCCTCCTTCATCCAAAAAAATTGGGACAGCGTTCTTCCCAAGGCCAGGAGCTCTCACGACTTGAGAGCACCCAGAAAAGGAGGAAGGACAACACCTTCAAGATTTTGGCAGTTTCCCCAATGCCGCCGGCTCAAGGAAGACGCTGCCAAGGGGCGAAAGGCACACAAAAACTCAAGAGGAGGCCAACGAAGACAAGAAGAGAGGGGAGGGCAAGAAGTTAGAAGAGGGAGTGAAGGAGTTGCAAAGATTTACTATAACTCCTTTGCCATTCTTTGCCCTTGTTTCATGAGCGACACTCACATTCGTTTTTTCATTCCCTTGTATTTCAAATATCTGTTTTCCTAGGTACAAGTCCTTGCCAATTGTCATGAGTCACGGCTTAGGAAGTCTAGTTCCAAAAACCACGACCTTGTCCCGACATGGCGGCCTAGGAAAATAGAAATTGAATTTATATTTGCCTCACCGATTGTAGGAGCAAGGAGTTTGTGGGAGGCGGTTCCTCCTTAAAGTTGTGGGGTGATCCTCAGAACGATCTTCACGTGCTAGTTGTACAAGCGACGAGATGGCAAATGCCGGACCGTCCAAGACCAACAAGGGCAAGGTGGTGACGTTCTCACCACACGCCCTCGGTGGAATCCAAATTTTGGGAGCCGCCGCCGCAAGCATGGTTGCCAACCCAAAGGCAACCGTACCGCCTAAGGCAATCGTACCGCCTAAGGCAACCGACGCCAACCTCGGCAACACGGAGAAGCGTGCAGAGGCCAAAAAGTGCTTGACGAGCACGTCGACGCGCACATGGACGACCCCCACGCGACGGACGATGCCATGGAGGAGGATCTCCCGGAGGGGGACCCTGACGAAGAGCACGACTCCGACGATGGCGAATGTGACGAGGATCGCGACCATCGCCATCATCGTGCGGCGAACTCAAGCCGATTGCTAGAGAAGGGTAAGGCGCCCGCCGCATCGCCTGAAGTTGCCGACGGCAGCGAGACTGCCAAGAGCAGCAAGGGCACTGAAAGCAGCCACACGGGAAGTTCCTGCAAGAACGAGCCGGACGACGATGCCGCGAAGGCAATTCGTGATGATCGTCGTAGGCTCACGGAGGTTGCTGCTGAGGCGGCAGGCCAACTCAAGATCACCACCGACGGTGGATATACGACACCACTCGGAGGAATGGGGATGGACCCTCCGTCGTACGATGTGGCTGCAGTGGGGTAGGACAACGCCCACTCGAGCGTCGTCGCTGACGACAGTCTCCTCTGAAAGGTGGGACTCCTTGAAGGCGTATACGCGAACCGTATCCTCCTGCAGTGAGTAAGGGTGCACGGATAACGCGAGGCCCTAGAGGCTATCGACGATGCTCTGAGGACATTAGAGCTCAAGTTCGCGTTTGCCAACCTACTGGCCCACCTCGGGCAGAGCATCACGGACCTCGACCGTGATCGCCAGCTACAACGCCTGGCCGCCCATGAGGCAATCCGTCGATGCAACGACCTCGACAAGGCGTTACAGAGCGTGATCCAAGTGTGGATGCAACAGCAAGCGCAGCGTGCCGTAGCTGCGGATGCCACTGTCGGTGGCAGCGATGAGTTGCCTACCTCGACGACTGCGGGGCCCGTCATGAACACGTCCTTCCTCTACAGTGTGGAGATCTTCTGGAAGGGCGTAAAGCTTACCGACTGGCTGAATTGCATGGAGCACGTTCTACGTGTCCACAAGGCTCCACTCAGCCAGTGGGGCGATCTTGTCACGACACGACTTGAAGACAAACTCTTCAAGTATGTGGTCAAGGAGTGGAGTGCACAGCAGCCGCACCTCGAGTGATAGCCCATGCCGTGGGAGGCCTTCTGTGCGATCATGCGTAAGAAGTGTACCCAACGTGAGGAGGCGCAGCGTGCCTTCCACAAGATCAAGGACTTCATGCAGCTGGGTAGCTCGCTCAAATCCTACTTGAGCGAGTTCACCGCACTCATGGAGGAAGTCGAAAGCTTCACCAAGGGCAATGGGACTCAGACCTTCAAGTAACCGGGGTGCATACTGCAGGAGTACTTGCGTGATAGTCTCGCCGGCGAGAAGCTTAAGGACAAGACCACCATGACAGCCACTGGCCAAGCTTGGACAAGCTGGAGGGCATTGCGCGCCTACATGAGCGAAGTGTATTCGGTGAACCCGAAGCACTACTCTGATGCACGGCCAAATGCGCGTACACAACAAGGCCACGACATGCACATGGACGCTGCAAGGGCTGGTGGGTCAGCTGGACAGCGAGGCGGGGCCAAGGGCAAGCAGCCCGCAAACCCTCCAACCAAGAAGGCTGGTGGACACAAGGGCCCCAACAACAAGCGCAGCCGCGAGAATGACGAGCTGCGGGTGGCGCGTGAGTGTCACAATGCAACCTTCTATGAAGGGCTCTGCCACAACTGCATGCAGCCGGGCCACTTTAGGGCTCTGTGCCCTGAGGCTGCTGGTGGTGGACAAGAGGCCATGGCGTTACCTGTAGCAGCAGCACCTCGTGGGGATGGTGCAGCAGGAGGCCGCGGACAGGGTCGCGGTCGCGGCAATGGGCCCGGCCGTGGTAACGGACAAGGCCGTGGGGCGGGTTTTCCCCACCCCTGAGTGACGTTAGTGGGGACCACTCAGGGGTGTGGGTTCATGTTTTCAAACGAGGATGTTAAACAATTTGAGTTTTTTACGAGTTCAAATTTCTCCGTTGTTTTCTCCCCTCTCATTGAACCTCATTCTGCACTTGCTGATCGACATTGTCCACTAAATCTTGTATCATTGGACGAGATGTATGATCAAACTTTGTTAGTGGTGGCGACACCAACCACTGTGCAATAATTGTGTAACATAGTGATTGAAGCAGACGCCCTCAAAGCGATGAGTTCGATCACATTCGTGGTACCTTTAGTCGACAATTTTGACCCAGTGAAATTTAAAGATTGGAAGGTGCTAGCAGAATTCACACGTGCCCATATGATGTGGACTAGAGTAGGTGAATCATGGGAGTTGCGGCGTCCGCCGTCTAGATTCTGTGTTTATCACAAACTCGGCTTGCCATCATCGAGCCTCTTCACTCGGAAGAGTGGAGGCTACATGACGATGTAGTCCAAAGGACACCTAGCTGGTGCTCCCGTGAACGTACTTGCTCACACTAGAGGAGACAAATCTTTTATTAGCCTTGGCTTTACCGACAGGTTGGCCTGAAGTACGAGCCATCGAATGGCGCAGTTGTTGTCGGTGACAACCGTACGGTACCTGTGATCAGTACTTGTAAAGCAAAGTTTTGTATTCAAGGATACACATAGAGTGTCACGTTGAAGGTACTCAACCTTCTTGACCCGTTTGACGTGGTGCTAGGCGATCCTTGGCTCCATGAGAACAAGACTCTAATGTGCTTTGAATCAAAGTATTTGATCCTCCGAAAAGGACAGTGTCGCTTTACATTGATTCCGAGTACGGAGTTATCATTGACCCGACTCAAAGTCCATGCCAGCTTGTCTGCGATGCAGGTCAAGAGACGTATTCGACAAGGTTGTCGATACCTCTTGGCTAAACTGTAGAAAGTGGAGGACGACGTTAAGGAAGACGCGCCACAAGAGATCAAATCTCTATTGGTGGAGTTCTCTGATGTATTCCAAGACCCACCGGCTGGACTTCCACCAGAAAGACACATGGGCCGCACGATTCCGTTGCAACCGGAGGCAACTCCTCCGTTCAGACCCATATATCGCCTTAGTCCAGCAGAAAGGCGAGAGGGCGAACGCCAAATCAAAGAGTACCTTGCAAAAGAGTTGATCGAGCCAAGTAGCTCGCCGTACGGTGTGCCGATCCTTTTTGTGAATGAATAGGACGGTGGTTTATGCATGTGCGTGGATTACCGGGTGTTGAACAAGCTGACGGTGAAAAATCGATTCCCCTTACTGCGGATTGAGGACCTTTTTGACCAACTCCAAGGGGAAAAGGTGTTTTCATCCTTGGATTTGTCCCAAGGGTACCATCAAATCCGCATCACGGAAGATGATGTTCCGAAAACTACATTTCGAACGCACATGGGACACTATCAGTTCCGGGTGTTATGCTTCGGGCTAACGAACGCCCCAGCAACTTTCCAAGGAGAAATGAACCGAACGTTCGCCAAGCAACTCGATCACTTTGTCTTGGTTTACCTAGATGATATCCTGGTTTTCTCCAAATCAATGGAAGAGCACATAGAACATCTGCGCGAAGTCCTCGCAATCCTTCTGGAACAAAAGTTGTATGCGAAAGCGAGCAAGTGCAAGTTTGCACAAGATGAACTCGAATATCTTGGATACATCGTCGGCAAGGACGGCATTCGTGTTGACCCACGAAAGGTCCAAGCCATTGTAGACTGGCCATGCCTGGAAAATTTTGGGCAGATTCGGTCTTTCCTCGGTCTTGCAAACTAATTTCGATGGTTTGTGCAAGGGTATTCGACCCTGGTAGCACCGCTAACCAGGCTCACGCGAAAAGACGTGCATTGGGAATGGACATCTGATTGCAAGAACAATTTTCTCAAAGTCAAAGAGCTTCTATCCATAGCGCCCGTCCTAGCGCTTCCTGATCCATCCCAACCATGGGAGGTTCGATGTGATGCGTAGGTAGTAGGACTCGAAGCCGTCCTCATGCAGAACGGTCACCCAGTTGCGTATAGAAGCCGGAAGCTCATTCCTGCATAAACGCGGTACACGACTGGAGATCAAGAGCTCCTTGCGGTATTACACGCTTTCAAGATGTGGCATTGCTACCTTGAGGGTACTGAAGGGGGTGTGACGGTCATGACCGACCATAATCCATTGGTGTTCTTCCAAACGCAACCGAACCTTTCAAGACGACAGGCACGTTGGAGCAAATACCTGAGCTGATTCTCGTTCACATGAGAATATCGGCCAGGACGCATCAATGTGGCCGATGTACTAATCCCACAGCCTGTGGAAATAAAACTAACCACCGAGGTCGGTGGGAGTTTTATGGCCATTGTAACAACAACAGTACAAGCACCAGATCCCCCTGCACCTCTGCGGCAACCACCACGACAGATAATCCAATACAACGGTTTTGTAAACAGGATCCGGATGGGATACTGTGTGGATTGTTGGTTTCAAGACTCTTGAAATCTAGACAAGTACGGCTTGGTGGAGGCCGCAAGAATCTTCTAGCACGAAGAACAAGTTGTTGTGCCAAACTCGGGAGACCTTCGAGCAAAGATTATCTCCCAGTTCAACGACCCGCCGGTCGCAAGTCATGTAGGGCCTCGAAAGACCGGGCAGGCACTCTCGGACCACTATTGGTGGCCAGGATGGAGTGTCGATGTCCGTAAGTGTTGCATGACATGCGACCCATGTCTTTGGAGAAAGGCTCATAACAAGAAGCCAGCTGGACTCCTCCAACAGCTTCCCATTCCTTGGACTCCATGGGAGTGCGTCAGCATGGACTTCATTACTCGTCTTCCGCACATGGCCCGTGGCCACAATGCAATATTAGTGGTTATGGATCTTTTGGCGAAGATGACACACTTCATTCCTACAACCACTAACGTAAACGCAGAGGAGACCGCTCGTCTCTACTTTGAGGGTGTCGTAAAGTACCACGGCTTGCAGTTGCGCATTATCTTCGATCGAGATCAAAAATTTGCCAGTACGTTCTGGCAAAAGATGTAGGAGTACTTCAGCACTGAGTTGCAAATGTCGCCAACGTTTCACCCTCAAACTGACGGACAAACAGAGCGCATGAACCTCACTCTGGAACAAATGCTCCATGCTCATGTACGTGGATCCTGCCATGAATGACTGGGACGAATTCCTAGCACCGGCAGAGTTTGTGGTGAATAACTCGGTGAACGAGTCTACACACTTCACACCGTTTGTGTTGAACAATGGTCGGCATCTAGTGGTGTCCTCTTCATTGGTGAAGAGTGGGAGTACAGGAGGACAGGTTCCTTCTGCTCAAGTCTTTGCCGAGCGCATAGACTCCTTCTTACAAGAGGCGAAGGGTCACCTTCAAGCTCCTCCGCAACCACAAAAGGCATATGCCGACAAAAGTCGCCGTGAGGTCTCGTTTGACATCAGGGACAAAGTGCTTCTTACCACTAAGAATCTTCGGCTGAAGTTGCCAGGAACATGAAAACTTCTACCAAAGTGGATTGGGCTGTTTCTCATCGTTGCACGCATCGGGCCGGTGGAGTACCGAATGCTGCTTCCGCCGAGTATGAAGATACATGACGTGTTTCATGTGAGTCTGTTGGCTCCATACATGGTAGAGGGAACCGTTCAGCCACCACCGACAGTACTTGTTGCCGACGGCCAATACGAGGTCCTTCGTCTACTCCAGCACAAAGAGCGTACTCTCCGGTTGTAGGTTGTTAGGGAATACCTTGTTCATTGGGCCAGATGTGGACCTGAACACAACTCATGGGAGCCCGAATCTTGGTTGCCCACAGGGGTGGTCAACGAGTATTGGAGCGAGCTGGCAGCTCGCACAGATCGACGCGTGTCAGGGGGCACCACCTAAACGTGGAAAAAGTGAACAACATTCCCGTAGGACGGCATTCATGGACTGCGACCATAGGAGGTTGGCGACGTCCAACATGGTCGTCGCGCGGACGCTCCAGCCTAAAGGGGGGAGGCCACTAGCCGTGCTGACCTACAAGCTGCAGCTTAGGTCCAAGTACCATGCATGTGTTCATGTTTAGCTGGTGATTGAAATTATTGATTTTCTTTCACAATGTTGATGACTCACTAACTGACAATCGTGCTTGTTGTTCATGAACCGAGACGGTTCATAATAAGTGGGGAGGAATGTAGCGCGAGGGCCGGTTTGGCCCTCCCTCCTCGCTGAAGCGAGGGGTGGTTGCGTACCCTCGTATCAGCGAAGGCTGGCCGACGGCCAGCACTTTGCTGGCCGCCGGCCAGCTGGCTACCGGCCAGCTGGACGGCCGAGTGACCGGCCGGCCACCAGCCGGCCAGCCGCCAGCCGCAGATCGCGGCCTGAGCCCGATCGACGGCTGAGGTCCCACGAGGGCCTCAAGGGGGAGGCCTCGTGGCCTCGTGCCCTCGCCCCCGCTCGTCCTCCTTGCAAGCGAGCGAGCGAGGACGAGGGAGGGGGACGAGGGACGAGAGACGAGAGAAAGCGGGCGCAAAATTGCCAGCATGTCTCGCACGCGATGATTTCGTGCCATAACGTCAAAACGTAAATCAAAGTTTGTTTGCGATGAACTTTGATATAAAAATAACGAAATCACTCGTGCGAACACACGAGTTCGAGAAAAACAACCCCGGTTTGGGTCCCAAAACCAGGGGAAAGGTTAAAAATGGAAATGGGTCTCCGGAGACTCGAAATATTCGAGTGTCCCTGCTTTGGGTCATTGATGACCATTGCCCCTCAGTCCTGCGAAGGGGGTATAACCCTGACGCGGACTGAGAACGACATTCTGCGAACTCCGACGATGACTTCGGAGCAGGAGGTGGAGACTCGACCCGTTACACCGGGCAAGTAAAAAAATAAAACCCAAACCCGCAACTAGGGGGTTTATCGGATGTTGCGGGTGAGGGGGTTGCGAGATGCGGCGCACGCGAAGGCGCAAGTTTTGGAGTTCGCACTTGCGAACTCTAAAACTCATGAGAGGGTTGCTTCTAACATCGGCGAGGCCAATGTCAGCACCGTCCACTTTGCCCTCGACGTCGGCAAAGTCCGACTTCGAGGGCATTGGTACAGTTGTCCTTTTCTTCCGTTTTTGCTCACACAATAAAAAACGTGGGCACCACTGTCATTTTGTTTTCGACTATGGACACCACTGATCTATCGAGCCAAACGATGGAAACCGGTGTATTTTGAACCTTTTCTCAACAAACTCTCGAGTTCATCATTCCAACACTCCACTCCATGGGTAACATGTCACTTCTCTGCCACCTCCCTCGACGACTCCAGATCTCGACCACTGGACACAAAAAAACTCCACGACTAGCAGGAGGCGTTAGGCACGTGCAACCAGCTTATGTGGGGAAAAAAGAAACATAGGTTCGGAGTGAATCACGATTGCCCAGTGTAGCAAAAACTCTGTACGGACTCATCTTAAACGTGACTGTCGCAACTTGTCACAACTTCATTCTTTTGTTCACTAAAACATGTTTACATTATTTTAGCAGTGGTTGTTCTTGTTGACTCTCCACGACCGCTCCTGAACAATGGACGTGCCCGCTTTTTTGTGCTGACACATCCATGTAGTGCACACTTTTGGTTAGATTGGTTCTAACATGTTTGGCACACGTGGCAAGTGTCGCACAAAAAAACAAGACACTTGTTTGGTACGAGAATCTCGTCCCGATCTCTCGCGACACTGGACGTGGCTCGGTCTCGTTTCGTCTCGCGAGACACATCAAGATTGTCTCGTGTAGTGTGGTACGAGATAATGAAGACAATCCAGATTGAGACCAGTCTCAATCTCGATATGAGACCAATAGGTTGGACCATTGCCAGTCCGTGATGTGAGCTGCACCATGTGACTTACCGGTGAGCTATGTGCGCAAGGGGTGTCGCCTCAGGTTGAGCCCGCACGCAAACCTGGACCCATCCTCAAGTGAAACATAAGCCACCTCAAAAGTGTCATTGTCTTGATTGTAGGTGGTGTTGCATGCTAGGGTGAATAGTGTGACACACATGAGACAAATGGCATGCACATTGCCATGGAATGGAGCGAACAAGCTTCGCCTTAGAAAAATCCCAGCGCTCACACAAATCAGTAGCCAGTAACAAAGCGATGAGGTGATAGAGGCCATTTGGGCCATCCACGGGAGAGGCTCAACGTGGGGCCCGGACGCCACCCAGGGATTGAACCGAACAAGTCGACAAGCGATTCGCCGGTGGTTTCTCACACGCCGGAACAACCTCTTCATGTGATCCAGAAGGATCAGCAACCCAGCACCACCTGTTTTAAGCATGAATGGCTAAAATCACTGTCATCCACATCGACCACGACCCGATGTTGGTGCATGCCCCTTGCCAGGTATGCTCCACGTTATGCTAAGCAGAAAGCACCCATGTTATGCTGATCACAACAATTAATCTTTCAAGCATATTCCAGTTTGGATGCTCTGGGCTCCTCTCTTGCACTTGGCTGAGACGCCAGCAACGCAGAAGCCATCGTGTGTGCGCCGACGCTGCACCCGAAGATTTGATTCATTTTAGTCACCCATGATTATTGTGTGTGTGTGTGTGTGTGTGTGTGTGTGCGTGTGTGTGTG
>SZWC01027228.1:18528-30650 GCA_023375785.1 Penium margaritaceum | reverse complement strand
TGGGGGCGGGGGCTAGTGGCGGATGGGAAAGGGGGGTGGGGGGGGAGAGACGGGCTAAGCTACGGGTCGCTCATGGCTGGCTGGCTTCCACGGGAGGGACGGACGACAGTGGAACGTGGCGGCGGGAGGTTCGGGAACGAGGATGGTCGCGGGAGTTACGGATAGAAATTGGTTGGCAGGAATAGACAACTGCGATGGTGAAAGCGACATGATCAGGGGAATGAAAATGTCATGTGCTCATTTTCGGCCCAAACGTCGCCACCCGTCAGAGAGAAAATCGGTGGTTAAAAAGGAATGGACGAAAAAAGTGGAAATACGTCAACCGCCCGGATGTGCGCCATGTGGCACGGAAGACAAGGGCCGTGCCGAGGCCGCGGCCACCGTTGGGCTACCGTGCGGAAGCGGGAGGCTCGGGAACGGGGGAGGACAGCTACACGATGCGCTGCATTCCGGGCTTGGTGCGGGACCCACAGAAAGAAGACCCACAAAACGACAATAATTGAGAGATGAAAGGGGGGAAAACCTGGACAAGGGAAAGAAGCATAAAACCTCACCTGCAGAAAATCAAAATGACGACTCATAGAGCGAAACAAAGTTGGACCGACAGAAAAACAAAGTGGTGCGAAGGTTCCGACTGAAAAGGGTAGTTCCTACGAAAGGCAAGATAATGATTACATCCACAGGAAATGTCACTGATCTCTAACAAAAGCTTTCTGAAGACAGTCAGAATATTCGACTCGAAATCCTGAATTCAAAGATTCCCAAAGGAACTATCTACCCTATGTCTCACCCCCGTGCAGAGAAGCCCAACAACCCAGGGATTTGACGACAGAAATTTGACTAAAGGTCAAAACCATAACGCATTAAATGTGAAGCAAAGGGGAAAACAGACGGGTCAATTCCAGCAATTCAAAAACCGATTTAAATACAACCTCATTATAAAAATACATAACCACCATCCTACTCAACAAGCTCGAAATAAAATTATAACTAAAAATCACAAATAATTATGTCTAACTATTAATCTTATTCATACCAAAACACACCTTCCAACACAACAAGTTAAAATACAAAATCACAAAAAAAAAAACACATCAATTACTAATGAACAAAATGAAACCATCTTGTTGCATTAATCAAACATGTCAACTTATCACACAACTCGATGACTTCCACAAAGGTCAAATTAAGATGCACTTTCTTATGCTTTCGTAATTATAAATGGCATACCAAACATAAAAGGTCCTCAGTTCATGGCCCCTCAATGAAATCCTCATCTCAACCCAATACCTCATCTTCTACTTACCACTCCCATTTCCCAACTAATTTGTCCTTAAAAACATGAAAACTAACAAATTCAATAGAAAATTTCAATATTTATCGTACGTATAAATCTATACGTAAGTTATACACAATACATGTCAAAGTTTTACACATATCCTTCACCACATCTCCAACCATTTAATTTGAGATAACAAGAAAAAAGAGTGTTCATCAGTGGCATAACATTTTGCTAATTCATATTGTTCCATTAATATTCATTAGGATAAAAATAAATGTTTGTATAAAAACATAAGGAATGACGATTGGTAGATTGGACAAGTAATATGATTGGAAAAGTGTAAGCGCAACATGTAAGAGAATCTTCTCGTCCTGTTAGAAAGAATGCCTTCTTAAACCTTATGCGCCGATTCCCACATTTTCAAAAACATTTAAACATATTAGTAATAATATTGAAAATCAATTGAAAAACAATCCAGTCCTAACGAAAAAAGCATCAAGGGCCCACATTTTGGCAGAGATTCCATGCTTTCCCCACATTTTTGAAAAATCACAGCTCAAGCCATTCATAAAGGTAGCTCCATCTAGTCACCAAATCATTGCGACACAAATATGTTACCCACTACCCTCATCATTGATTTTATGGGGTCTTCATCAAACACCATGTTTTTCTTCCATAACGAGACCAACAAAATGCACTATACACACAACTTCATATCAATGATGGGGTCTGCTTTATCCGCTCGTATAACAAACT
Organism: Penium margaritaceum; assembly: GCA_023375785.1. NCBI lineage: Eukaryota > Viridiplantae > Streptophyta > Zygnematophyceae > Desmidiales > Peniaceae > Penium > Penium margaritaceum. Next base: position 28,612 of record SZWC01027228.1, on the reverse strand, counting down.
TTCATGCATTCATATTACCAATTCTTATCATCAATACAATTTATCATCCTATTATGCAACACGCAACATCCTTGCAGAGGTTTGAGAAACGAAGTCACATAACTCTCTGTATCTGTTTAATTTCACCTAAAACACCATCATCTATGTACATCAAGCGGTTGAAGTTTGATACGCTTAAAACATTAGAAACTTTGGGGACCCAAATTCTCCCTTTTGATGATTTCTCCAACTTTCAAATGCATTTTTATTTCTAATGATAAAAATCTAGAAGAAAACAGAGTCTTTGATTTATAAAAAAACCAATTCCAAAATTCCAAACAATTAAGATGCATTCGCCAAAAAGGACAAAGAAGAAATAAAACAAATTTCTCTGTAAGTGGTAAGAGAATGAATTCTCTTCATCTAAATAGTGGAATTAAATTTCTTAATTCATTTCTCAATTTATTCAATAACATCTATTAAATTATTTAAAAATGCATTTTGAAAATGAATGGATGACATTTGATTTATGTGCTCATATTCTCTTACTATCCAATTCCCATTCTCTAAAAAAACAGATGTTACAAACCTTCTCTTATACCCTTATTCAGTAAAAAAATTGAAGAGTTACATTGGTTTGAATGTTTTCATATCTCATGATAGAAATTATCCGAGGGACATAATTTGGAAAACATAATTTGGAAAAATCTTCATGCGTTCAACAACCCAACTCATGCAATAAGCCTTTTCTGTTATTCTTGAGACAAAAATAAAAATGACTAAATAAGAAATAGGATACATGGATTTGTTGTAATCATGGCAATGACTAGTCCAAATTCTCACAACCCCCAAAAATCCATGTACGTTGCACGACCTGAGTTGCGTGCAAGTGGCGCACAATATGTACATCACACCACTATCATGTGTTGTGCAGAATGCAAAATGAAGGCACTCATCAATAATGCTCCTATTGTTGAACAGGGTCGTGCTCGGGGCAGGAAGGACGAGACAGGAGGTGAGGGGTGGCGGGTGGACTCGAGGGGAGCGTCGAGGGAGTTAGCCGCGGGGCCAACAGTCGCTCTCGACGTGTGAGGGGGAGGAGGCTCTCAAGGGCTTGTGAGGGGGAGAGCTCTCGAGAGCTGTGAGGGGGGATCGAGGCAGAGGGACTTAGTCAGGGGAGGAGATCGGAGGCGAGAACGTAGTTAAGTTTTTTAAAAATAATGAAAGGAACGTGGGCGAGGACCACCCCCTACCGGGTCCGCCTCGCCCGGCAGGTGACGTCAGCGCGCTGGAGCATGTTGCGTGGCGCAACATGCTCCAGTAAGGGCATCGAGATGCCCATACGAGTGGCGAGAGGGGGGCCATTCGCTCCCTCTCGAGGAGGGAGCAAAAGGCCCCCTCCTTTGGCGCGAGTGCACCACCAAAGCGAGCGCGCAAGTCAGGAGATGAGCGCAGGCTGCCAGCAGCCAGAGTTACGCGGGACACAAGCGTAAGAGGCAACCTGTCAAGACAAACCCGGCTAGCGAAAAGTAAGACTAACCTAGGCACGCAGCACAAGTAGCAGCAAATGTTTGCTACTTTAACACGATAGCGCAAGCGAGGGTGGATGACCCAAGCAGAAAGCGTGAACACCACACCACAAGCCCCAGGGAAAACACCGGAGCCCGTTATGGCGGAGAGGGAGGAGGTGGGGTAAGGACATCTCACCAAGAGGACCTCTCCGGGAGCGCACAACCAGAGCACCCGGGCGAACGACCCCACGCAAAGCACACCACCAAAAGAACCCGTCAAGAAGCGCCGACGCTAGGAGCACCCCACCAGAAGCACACCACCACAACCATCCCGCCAGTAGCACTTGTCCACAAGCGCCGACCCCAGGAGCGCCCCACCAGAAGTACACCACCGAAGCACCCTGCCAGGAGCACCCATCCTGGAGCACTGAACGAGAAGCACCCAGCTGGCACACCCATGCACGAGCATCGCGTGGCCACGAGGGGCAGTCCCAAAGCGCGCAGCGAGGGCGGAAGACAGTCAAGGGCCTCCGGCGGCGGCCCTCCTTAACGACGCGTGCCCCCAAGGCAAGGCACCACAGCGAGAGCGTCAGGGACCTGCACATGACCGAGTAGAGGCACAGAACAAGTGAGGGGCAAGAAGAGAGAGGGAAGGAAAGGAGAAGGGGGGGGACGACAAGGGGCATAGGCAGAAACCGAGGAGCGAGACGAGCCGGTGGCGAGGGGCGAAGGCGGCGAGGGAGGTCAGAGGACAAAAACCTGCACGCAGCGAAGCGAGAGGGGAGATGCAAGAACAACAAGAAGACAGTCATCGAGCAAATGACCAGACAGCCCTCGCAAGCAACAGGGGACCGGGAAGGGAAGAGGAGTGAGGAGAGTCAGTCAGCCGGAGCAGGGTGCGAAGACCGACCGCAGCGATGTTAGAGGCGAACAGGGGCTAGTGAAGGCCCTTCGTAAGGAAGTCAGCAAGCTGAAACTCCGCGGAGATGAAACGCAGGCAGCATCGCCAGCGGCAACTACGTCGCGAACGTAATGATGCTCGATGTTGATGTGCTTCGTGCGACGGTGAAGCGCACTTGCATTCCTCGCAATGGCCAGACCGCTCTCACTGTCGGTGTACAGGGGCACGGGTGGTGTGGGGAGATGGAACTCGCCAAGAAGTCGGCGGAGCCACATGGCCTCAGCGACAACGCTACCCAAGGCCATGTACTCAGCCTCTCCTGTGCTGCGAGCGACACAACCCTGCTTGCCGCTGCGCCAGGAAATGGCGGCGGCACCGAGAGGGAAGACGAAGCCACTACGGCTCCGAGCGTCCACGACACGGGCGCAATTGCTGTCAACGTAGCCCTTAAGGAGCGGCAGACCCGACACGGCCGGAAAGGCGAGGCCAACCCGGGCAGAGCCGGTGACATAGCGCAGGACGTACGCAGCCGCACGAAGATGGGCCGTGCGGGGCTCTCCAGCGTACTGAGCAAGGACGTTCACTACACAAGCGATGTCCAGACAGGTGGTGCCGGCAAGGTATGTAAGGGCCCCGACGATGGGCTGAAAGGCGACAACGCACTCGAGCTCGCCAGACGCCATGTCGTGGGCAACCCGGAGGGCAAGCTGGGTACTCGGCGGCATGGGGGAGGAGGCCGCAGGGAGAGGCCGCGACAGGTCGTCAATGGAGGAGAAGCGGTCGACGAGAGTAAGGACATAGTGCTCCTAGTGAACAAGGAGACAGCTAGGGAGACGCTCGAGCTACATCCCAAGAAACATGGTTGCGAGGCCAAGGTCTTTCATACGGTACGCCAAGGAGAGGAAGCCCTTGGCCTCGACGATCGCAGTGGAGGACGGCGAGGTGATGAGCAGGTCGTCGACGTACACCAAGATGAAGGCAGGCACCACAAGGGTGCCGCCAACAAAGAGGGAAGGTTCAGACTGGCCGGGACGGCAGCCGCCACGGATAAGGGTGGAGGTGAGCTCCTCATTCCAACAACGAGGGGACTGACAGAGGCCGTAAGGTGCCCGACGAGGGCGACACACCTTTGCGCAGTCGTCGTAAAACCGCGAGGTTGAACCATGTACAGCTCCTCATCGAGGCGGCCATGAAGAAAGGCATTGTTGACATCCATCTGGTGAAGCTCCCATTGGAAGGAAGCAGCCATACAGATGGTGACGCAACTCGTGGTGAAGCGACCGACCGCAGCGTAGGTTTTGCCGAAGTCAACACCAGGGACCGAAGAGTATCCCTTGGCAGTGAGGCGAGCCTTGTAGCAATCGAGTGCACTGGTAGCGGTGAACTTCCGACGAAGAACCCATTTGGCCTTGATCGCCTTGCGACCAGGAGGAAGGTCAGCAAACTCCAAGACGCCGTGGTCAAAGAGCGCAGCTAACTCGGCCAGGCACGTTGCGTGCCAGGCGGCGGCGTCGGGATGGAACAGTGCCTCGGTAAGACTGAGAGGGTCAGAGTCATCAGCAGGCGAGGGGTAGGAGGCCGTAGGAGCGGCAGAGGTGACGGCGAGGACGCGAGCGACAGTCGTAGGAGCGTCGGCGAAGCGGTGGTCAGTGTAGATGTCCACCGCTTGGTAGAACTCGAGGTGTTAAAAGTGACGACCGTGAGCGTGACCGGGGTGAAGGGTGTACGGACGCAGAAGGCGAGGACCGATGGTGGAAGACGGAAAGGAGACGGGGCACAAGTCCGGGTCAGGGGACAGGGAAGAAGGGGCGGGCAGCGATGCGAGGGAAGAGGAAGGGGGAAAGGCTGCAGGAATAGAGAGGGCATGAGGGGAGGGGGCGTGGACGCGCGAAGGCAGAGTGGGGGCAGAAGAGGGCACGGACAGAAGCAAGGGGGGCGAAGGGGAAGGGGGGGGGAGGGTCGGGGGAGAGGGGTGTGAGGGAAGGAGACGCGGGGGAGAAAACAAGAGGAGGGGGCGGGGGTGGGGGGACAAAAGAGGTCACTAGGCAAGCAAGGGCGCGAGTAGCACGGGAGCGTGTGCGCGAGGAGACGGGGGAGGGAGAAGGGGGGGTAGCCAACACGGGGAGGGAGGAAGGAAGAGGGGGGGAGGGGAGAGGGGGGGAGGGGAGAGGGGGAGCGGGAGGGGGGCCGGAAGGGGTGGGGAAGAGGGTAGAGCGGGTGAAGCAGGGATGATGTAGGGGGGCGGGAGGACAACGGGAGGTCGAGCCCACGCAGCATGGTCGCACATCCAGGAAGACTGGCAGACGGGGGCACGAGGCGGCGGCAACAGTGCGGGGGCGGTGGGGCACGCGAACGAGAGGGAAACAGGGGGAAGGGCAAGAGGGGAAAAGAGTGGACAGGGGAAGGGGAGAGGGGGAAGAGTCTTGCGGGCAAGTACGCTGAGGAGGGGAGACAGGGGCGAGGAGCACGGCAAAGGAGAAGCAGCCGAGGACAACGGACGATGGGTGAGGGGAGGGGGGCCAACGGGAACACTGCGCGGGTGAGGAGGAGGTGGGGAATCATCCTCGGGAATGTCCTCGATGGAGATGAGGACAGGGTCAAGACAACGAGGAACGACAGGTGCTCGAGTGGCGCCAAGCGTCTAAGCGGTCGTTAGGGCGGGAGGAACAGGCGGAGGGAGGGAGGGGAAACTGGGGGGAGAAGGGGGAGGAGGAACCGGGGATGATAAGAGGGGAAGAAGGAGGGAGACAGACGGTGGGCCGCCACGGCGATGGGTGGAAGGGAGGGGGGGAGGGGGAGAAACGGGAGACGAGCACGTGGGAGGGGTCGACGGCACGGGAGCAAGTGCGCGAGGCACTGGGAGCGCGAAGGAGGGTGACACGGGCGCGGGCGCTGGAAGGATGACGGGAGTGGTGAGCGCGGATGGGACGGAAGGTGAGGCAGCGGAGGCGGGGGGAGGCGAGGCAGGGGGTGACGAGACCAACGAGACGGGAAAGGGAGGAATGGGAGGGTGAATGGGAAGGGCGGACGGATGGACAGGAGGACGAGGCGGGGGAGGGGAAGCTGCAGACGTGGTGGGAAAGCAAGCAGGGTGAACAAGGGAGGGGGGAACAGGATTAGAAGACGCGAGAGGAGGCGCAGGAGACGGCGGGGATTCGGCGCAGACGAGGCCATCAATGGAGTAGGCCATGGCAGAGGACGAGGGGGGAGGGGTGCAATCTGCACGGAACGCATTGCACGTCAATTGCTCAAAGAAGCGGGCATGGCAGGACTCGACGATGCGATGCGCGATAGGATCCCAAAACCGATGCGCCCAGGAGCGAGGAGCAACGCCGAGCGTGACACGAAGACGACCAGGCGGGTCGAGCTTGCCGGACCGGGAGAGGGGGCAAGATGAACGGTGGCCATGGTGCCCCACACCACGGCCTGGCTGAGATCTGCGCGACGACCAAAGAAGAGCTCAAACGGCGTGGTGTCGGGGGCAAGCGGTCCGTGCGGGATCCGTTTCCACACCCAAGTGCGGTAATGGGCAGCCTCAGACCAAAAGCTCCGACCACGGTCAAGAAAGCTAGCCTCAGCCATCATGGTGCAAACACCCTTAATAAGGGTATGGTTCCAGCGTTTAGCAACCCCATTCTGCTAGGGAGAATAAGGGGTAGAGGGCTCGTGAATAACGCATTTGCGATCAAAAAAGGCAGTGGTGTCGCCGAGAAACTCACCACCACGATCAGAGCAAAAGTGGAGGAGCTGATGACGACTCTGACGCTGAGCAGATGCGTACCATGATTGGATGGTTGCCGCAATGTCGCCCTCCGCGCGAAGAAAGAAGACCCACGTAAAACAAGAGAAGTCGTCAATGAGGCTAAGGATGTACGTGACATGCTCAGCAAGAGACTCATCCTGGAGAGGACCCAGGACGTCAGCATGGACCAGCTCGAGAGGCTCCGACGCGCGGGAGGGAGAAGACGGAAAGGGGAGACGATGCATCTTACCGACAGTGCAAAAGGTGCAATCAATCGCACACGGGGCACAAAAGGACGGGTTGGACAACCCATCGGCCGAGAGTGTGCAAAGGAGAGAGGTGACGGCGGGAGCTGGAAGATGACAAAGGCGACGGTGAAGGAGATGTGAGTGAGCGAAGCGGGAGAGAGCGACAAGTGCGACAGCGTCGACCGCGTGGGCCGAGACAAAGTGGGCACCGAGAACCTGATAAAAACCCTCGCCAGGAGGACGGCGGCCACGAAGGACAACACGCCCGCTCGCGCCATCAGTGATGGCAACAAGACCCAGGGCATAAGTAGTCGAGTACCCGCAGGTGCTGAGCGCGTGAACAGAGAGAAGAGAGAAGTCGAGAGCGGGAACAAAAAGGACAGAAGACAAAGAAAAGTCACCGGCGGGAGACGAAAAACAAATAGTGCCGACACCGAGAACAGGCAGGGGTGCCCCATCTCCGGTGAAGACAGCAATGATGATAGAGACAGGACTAAATGACGTGAAGAGCTCACGGACAGGGCACATGTGATCTGTGGCAGCCCCGTCAATGACCCAAGAGGGAGAGACGACGCGCTTGGTGCCGGAGAGAAGGCAATAGGCTGTCGTGCGTGGGGAATCACTGGGGGACGCGGGGAGCAACGCGGAGAGAGGAGGAGATAGCGAAGGAGGGGCAGGCGTTGCAAAGAAATCAAACAAGGGGGACATACCCGCAGGCGGTGGACAACCAAGCACACCCTCCGCAAGGACGCGGCGAATGAGGGAACAATGGCGTCCTCAGTGAGAGGAGGGACGACAGCGGCAAGAGGTGCGGGGCCGGCCGGTGGGACAAGAGGAGCGACACGTGGTGCGGGGCCGCCAGGCGCCGTGAGAGGAGGAGGGACAGGGAGCGGCGTAGGAGGAGCACCAAAGGCACGACCACGTAAGAGAGCACGCTGGCGAGCGATCCTGTCACGAAGGTCAGAGACCGGAGGCAAGGAACAAGTGTTGTGATGGTGACCCACAACGTCACAGTTCCAGCAGACGGGCGGGCGACCACCACCACCACCACCAACGGGCGCACGGATGGCGAGAGCATGGGCAGCGGGGGGCGGGAGGAGGCCATGGAGGGCGTCTGGAAGAACGGGCTCTATAAGAGCGGCAGCGGGCTGGGATGCAGTCTGGAACACACGAAGACCATCGAGAAGAGCGGGCTAGACGGCACCAGGTGTTTGATAAGCGTATTGTAGGGTGAGGGCAAGAGGGAAGGAAGTGAGGGCGCCAGAGAAGGTCGGACCGAGGCCGGCCACGACAGAAGTCACCGACGCCTGGTCCGTGAGGGACGCTCCCGCAGTGAGCAGCTCACTCTTAAGAAGCTCGACGCGGCCCAAATACGCCCCGAGGGAATCATCGAGGAGGCGACGAAAAGCACGAAAATCAGCCAACAAGGAGGCAGCGGAGCGAAGAGAGTCAGAGGAGTAAAGGACGAGAAGGGAGGCCCAAGCGTCGCGAGGGCAAGCAGGAAGAGTGGGGGTGGGAGCAAAGCGATCAAGCTGACGGAGAGCGACGGTGGGAGCAGCAAAGTAGAGAAGGTGAAAGGCAAGGGGCGCACGATCGGGGTGCGTAAGAGGGAAGGCGGCAGCAAGGTCGTAATGCTCCCAGAGGTCGTGCATATGTGCCCTCAAGACAAAGCGAGCAGACCACTCGCTGAAGGGTGTGCCGGTAGCGTGGATAGGAGCGGAGGTGAGAGGCAACAAGGAGACGGGTGGACGAAGGCCGAGGTGAACAAGCTGAGGAACGGCAAGGGTCATGGCGTCAAGGCAAGCCTGAGTGCGGGCAAGGGCAGCGTGAGGGTCACCAGCAGCAACACCACCAACAGTCGCAGGAGTACCAACACCAGCGGCAGGAGCACCACCACCGGCGCCTGCGGGAGCACCACTAGCGGCAGCACCAACACTAGCGGCAGGACCAACACCAGCGGCAGCAACACCACCACCAACGGCAACAGCACCACCACCAGCGGCAGGAGCACCACCACGGACGCTAGCTACAGCGGCGCCGCCCACACCAGCTGGAGCACCACCACCAGCACCAGCCGAGGCCCCAACGGCACCGGCAGCAACACCGCCGGCGGCGGCAACGCCACCGCCACCAGGTGCAACCATGGCTCCTGGAGCAATAGCGCCATCCAACCCTGCGGGTCCGCGGACGATACCGTCGTGGGGGGGACGCGCCGCAGGACCACCAAGGGCATTCAACGCAAGGGAGAGGTTGAGAACTGGGCGTGCCGCAAGGGCATCGACAATGGCTGTTGAGAGGAGAGCGTGGGGATCACGAGGAGGGGCGGGCTGTGGGGGAGGGGGCGGTGGGAGAGGAGCACAAAGAGCGGCGAGGGCGCAAGTGACAGCCGCAGCCGCAGCAGACCGGGGGGAGAAGACAGCGGATGCGTCGACGAGGTCAGAGCCATCGGAGGCGAGAGGAATAGGGGCACGGGAGGAGGCGTCGACGAACTGGGCCTCAGCACAAGCGGCCCTGGCGGCTGCCGCTAGAGCGCTGGCAAGACCGAGCTCAGGCATGGCGCTACACGTTTTCAAGGATGAAGCAATGGAGGCGAGAAACCGACGGCTACAAGAGGACCGAGCAGTGAGAGGAGATAAGGAAGGAGCCATGGTGTGTAATGTGTATTTAGGGGTGTGCATTAGGGGAGTGTAAGAAGGGGGAGCACAAGCAGGAGAGGAAGACACCGTCGAGCGACCGAGGCAGACGATTGATCGGTAAAACGCAGGAAAGACAGAGCAGAAAGGGAGAACCATGGGGCGAAACATGGGACAACAGAGAGATGCAGGCAAGCAAGCAGGTACAACAAGGAGAAGCGTGGAGAAGACAGCAAGAGATGAGAGATGGCAGCTGAGGCGAGGAGGGCAGAGGTAATAAGGGGGGGGAGGAGAGCAGAGGGGAGGAAAGCAAGGGAAAGAGGAGGGAATCGAGAAACACGAAGGATAGAGGGGACAGAGAAGGGAAGGTAGAGGAGGGGGGTATGGGGGGACGGAGGGAAAGCGGGAGAGGAACGGAGGGAGGGAAGGGAGGAGGAGGGAGAGGGGACAATAGAGGAACACACAGAGAGGCGGAGGATGAGAGAGGTTGGGAGGGAGAGGGAGGGAGAAACAAGAAAATGGGGAGAAGTGGAGACAGGAAGAGATAGGGGGGAAAGGGGGAGAGGGGGGAAGGGGGGTAGGCAAAGATGGAGACGAGGAAGGAGGAAATGAAGAGAGGAGGAAGCAGGGTCGAGAGAAAAGGGAAGGGATGGACGGGGAGAGGAGAGGAGGTCCCACGGAAGGAGGAGAAGTGATGGTGAGAGCGTCGGCAGCGAAGAGGGGTGGAAGGGGAGAGGGAGGAAAGGTGGAGAAAGAGCGAGAGAGAGGGGGGAACGGCAAAAGAACGGGGAAGGGTGGGAGGGAAGAAGGGGGGAGAGCAGGAAGAGGAGAGAGGGAAAGGAAAGGGGGAAGGAGCGAGATGGGACAGGGATGGATTCGGATGAAGCCGAAAGAGAGAGGGGGAAGTGAGAGGGAGAGAGATAGGGGGAGAGCAAAGAGAGGGGGAGGGGAAGACGGGAGAGGGAGAGGGTCACAGCAGAGAGAGACAGAGAGGGAGACAGGAGGGGGGGAGAGAGAGAGGGAGGAAGGGAGAGAGACAGAGAGGGAGAGAGAGGAGAGAGAGGGACAGA
>SZWC01027227.1:2657-15933 GCA_023375785.1 Penium margaritaceum | reverse complement strand
ATTGTGCGCAATGCCTTGACAAAGTTGGCATGTGCCACTGACCATGACCACAAATGTATCCAATTGACTTTTCCATCTATCGATCATAACACAAGTCAGCCACTGTCAGAGTGTCCAATCAAAGTGCAGATGTACTAGGCAAGATATTGCAGGCTCAAACAACGTATAATACTGGTGGCTCGGTGTGGCTTTTGTGCGCAATGCCTTGAAAAAGTTGGCATGTGCCAATGATCATGACCACAAAGTTTACCAACTACCTTAAACGGCTATGAATCATAACGAGAGGCAGCCACGGTCAGAGTGTCCAACCACAGTGCAGATATACTGGGCATGCCCTCGAGGTATAAACAAGGTAGAATACTGGTGGATGTGTGTGGCTGTTGTACGCAATGCCTTGACAAGTTTGGCATGTGCCACTGACCATGACTACAAATGTATTGAAGTGACGTTTACTTCTATTTATCATAACACCAGTCAGCCATGGTCGGAGTGTCCAATCACAGTGGAGATGTACAAGGCATGACAATGCAGGTACAAACAAGGTAGAATACTGGTGGCTCGGTGTGGCTATTGTGCGCAATGCNAATGCCTTGACAAAGTTGGCATGTGCCACTGACCATGACCACAAATGTATCCAATTGACTTTTCCATCTATCGATCATAACACAAGTCAGCCACTGTCAGAGTGTCCAATCAAAGTGCAGATGTACTAGGCAAGATATTGCAGGCTCAAACAACGTATAATACTGGTGGCTCGGTGTGGCTTTTGTGCGCAATGCCTTGAAAAAGTTGGCATGTGCCAATGATCATGACCACAAAGTTTACCAACTACCTTAAACGGCTATAAATCATAACGCGAGGCAGCCACGGTCAGAGTGTCCAACCACAGTGCAGATATACTGGGCATGCCCTTGCAGGTATAAACAAGGTAGAATACTGGTGGATGTCTGTGGCTGTTGTACGCAATGCCTTGACAAGTTTGGCATGTGCCACTGACCATGACTACAAATGTATTGAAGTGACGTTTACTTCTATTTATCATAACACCAGTCAGCCATGGTCGGAGTGTCCAATCACAGTGCAGATATACTAGGCATGCCCTTGCAGGTATAAACAAGGTAAAACCCCGGTGGCGTGGCACGGCTATTGTGCGCAATGCCTTGACAAAGGTGGCATGTGCCACTCACCATGGCCACAAAGTTTACCAAGTTCCTTAAACGGCTATGAATTATTACACGTGTCAGTCACGGTCAGAGTGTCCAACCACAGTGCAGATATACTAGGCATGCCCTTGCAGGTATAAACAAGGTAAAACCCCGGTGGCGTGGCACGGCTATTGTGCGCAATGCCTTGACAAAGGTGGCATGTGCCACTCACCATGGCCACAAAGTTTACCAAGTTCCTTAAACGGCTATGAATTATTACACGTGTCAGTCACGGTCAGAGTGTCCAACCACAGTGCAGATATACTAGGCATGCCCTTGCAGGTATAAACAAGGTAAAACCCCGGTGGCGTGGCACGGCTATTGTGCGCAATGCCTTGACAAAGGTGGCATGTGCCACTCACCATGGCCACAAAGTTTACCAAGTTCCTTAAACGGCTATGAATTATTACACGTGTCAGTCACGGTCAGAGTGTCCAACCACAGTGCAGATATACTAGGCATGCCCTTGCAGGTATAAACAAGGTAAAACCCCGGTGGCGTGGCACGGCTATTGTGCGCAATGCCTTGACAAAGGTGGCATGTGCCACTCACCATGGCCACAAAGTTTACCAAGTTCCTTAAACGGCTATGAATTATTACACGTGTCAGTCACGGTCAGAGTGTCCAACCACAGTGCAGATATACTAGGCATGCCCTTGCAGGTATAAACAAGGTAAAACCCCGGTGGCGTGGCACGGCTATTGTGCGCAATGCCTTGACAAAGGTGGCATGTGCCACTCACCATGGCCACAAAGTTTACCAAGTACCTTAAACGGCTATGAATTATTACACGTGTCAGCCACGGTCAGAGTGTCCAATCACTATGCAGATACACTAGGAATGACCTTACAAGCATAAACAAAATAGAATACTTGTGGCTCGGTGTGGCTATTGTGCGCAATGCCTTGACAAAGTTGGCATGTGCCACTTACCATGACCAAAAATATATCCTAGTGACTTTTACTTCTATTGATCATAACACGAGTCACCCACGGTCAGAGTGTCCAATCACAGTGCAGATGTACTAGGCATGATTTTGCAGGTACAGACAAGGTAGAATACTGGTGGCTCGGTGTGGCTATTGTGCGCAATACATTGACAAAGTTGGCATGTGCCACTGACCATGACCACAAAGTTTACCAAGTGAATTTAACTTCTACGAATCATAACACGAGTCAGCCACGGTAAGAGGGCCCAGTCACAGCGCACATATAACTTGCATGAACTTGCAGGTATAAACCAGGTAAAAACCCGGTTGCGTGGCACGGCTATTGTGCGCAATGCCTTGACAAAGTTGGCATGTGCCACTGACCATGACCACAAAGTTTACCAAGTACATTAAACGGCTATGTATCATAACACGAGTCAGCAACGGTCAGAGTGTCCAATCACAGTGCAGATATAACACGATTCAGCGGCGGTCAGAGTACCCAATCACAATTCTGATGTACTAGGCATGACATTGCAGGTATAAACAAGGTAAATAAACTGGTGGCTTGGAACGGCTAGTGTGTGCAATGCCTTGACAAAGGTGGCATGTGCCACTGACCATGACCACAAAGTTTACCAAGTGAATTTAACTTCTACGAATCATAACACGAGTCAGCCACGGTAAGAGGGCCCAGTCACAGCGCACATCTAATTTGCATGAACTTGCAGGTATAAACCAGGTAAAAACCCGGTTGCATGGCACGGCTATTGTGCGCAATGCCTTGACAAAGTTGGCATGTGCCACTGACCATGACCACAAAGTTTACCAAGTACCTTAAACGGCTATGAATTATTAAGCGAGTCAGCCACGGTCAGAGTGTCCAATCACAGTGCAGATATGCTGGGCATGACCTTGCAGGTATAAGCAAGGAATAATACTGGTGGCTCGGTGTGGCTATTGTGTGCAATGCCTTGACAAAGTTGGCATGTGCCACTGACCATGACCATAAATGTAACCAAGTGACTTTAACTTCTATTGATCATAACACGAGTTAGCCACGGTCAGAGTGTCCAATGACAGTGCAGATGTACTAGGCATGATTTTGCAGGTGCAAACAAGGTATAATACTGGTGGCTTGGTGTGGCCATTGTGCGCAATGCCTTGACAAAGTTGGCATGTCCCACTGACCATGACCACAAAGGTTACCAAGTGCCTTTAACTTCTACGAATCATAACATGAGTCAGCCACGGTCAGAGTGCCCAATCATTGTGCACATCTAGTACGCATGACCTTGCAGGTATAAACAAGTTAAAAAACCGGTGGCTTGGCACGGCTATTGTGCGCAATGCCTTGACAAAGTTGGCATGTGCCACTGACCATGACCACAAAGCTAACCAAGTGACTTTAACCCCTACGAATCAGAACATGAGTCAGCCACGGTCTGAGTATCCAATCACTTTGCAAATCAAACAGGCATGACCTTGCAGGTATAAACAGGGTAAAAACCCGGTGTCTTGGCACGGCTATTGTGCGCAATGCCTTGACAAGGTTGGCAAGTGCCACTGACCATGACGACAAAGTTTACCAAGTGACTTTAACTTATATGAATCGTAACAGGAGTCATCCACAGTCAGAGTGCCCAATCACAGTTCAGATGTACCAGGCATGACCTTGCAGGTATCAACAAGGTAAAAACACCCATGGCTTGGCACAGGTTTTGTGCGCAATACCTTGACAAAGTTGGCATGTGCCACTAACCATGACCACAAAGTTTACCAAGTACCTTAAACGGCTATAAATTACAACACAAGTCAGCTACGGTCAGAGTATCCAATCACAATGCAGATATACTGGGCATGACCTTATAGGTATGAACAAGGTAGAGTTCTGGTGGCTTGGTGTGGCTATTGTGTGCAATGCCTTGACAAATTCGGCATGTGCCACTGACCATGACCACAAATGTATCCAAGTGACTTTTACTTCTATTGATCATAACACGAGTCAGCCACGGTCAGAGTGTCCAATCACAGTGCAGATGTACTAGGCATGACCTTACAGGTGCAAACAAAGTAGAATACTGGTAGCTTGGTGTGGCTATTGTGCGCAATGCCTTGATGAAGTTGGCATGTGCCACTGACCATGACCAGAAAGATTACCAGGTGACTTTCACTTCTACGAATCGTAACACGAGTCAGCCACATTCTGAGTGTCCAATCATAGTGCAGATATATTGCGCATGACCTCACTGGTATGAACAAGATAGAGTACTGGTGGCTCGATGTCGCTATTGTGCGCACTGCCTTGACAAAGTTGGTATGTGCCACTGACCATGACAACAAAGTTTACCAAGTGACTTTAACTTGTACGAATCGTAACACGAGTCAGGCACAGTCAGAGTGCCCAATCACAGTTCAGGTTTACTAGGCATGAGCTTGCAGGTATTAACAAGGTAAAAGACTGGTGGCTTGGCACGGCTATTGTGCGCAATGCCTTGACAAAGTTGGCATGCGCCACTGACCATGGCCACAATGTTTACCAAGTACCTTAAACAGCTATTAATTATAACACAGGTCAGCCACGGTCAGAGGGTCCAATCACAGTGCAGATACACTGGAAAGGACGTTACAGGTATGAAAAAGGTAGAATTCTGGTGGCTCGGTGTGGCTATTGTGCGCAATGCCTTCACAAAGTTGGCATGTGCCACTGTCCATGACCACAAATGCATCCAAGTGACTTTTAACTCTATTGATCATAACACGAGTCAGCCACGGTCAGTGTGTCCAATCACAGTGCAGATGCACTAGGCATGACCTTGCGGGTCCAAACGAGGTAGAATACTGGTGGCTCGACGTGGCTATTGTGCGCAATGACTTGACAAAGTTGGCATGTGCCAATGACCATGACCACAAAGTTTACCAAGTGACTTAAACTTCTACGAATCGTAACACGAGTCAGCCANATGACCACAAAGATTACCAAGTACCTTAAACGGCTATGAATCATAACACAAGTCAGCCACTGTCAGAGTGTCTAATCACAGTGCAGATATACTGGGCATGACCTTACAGGTATGAAAAAGGTAGAATTATAGTGGCTTGGTGTGACTTTTGTGTGCAATGCCTTGACAAATTTGGCCTGTGCCACTGACCGTGACCACAAATGTATCCAAGTGACATTCACTTCTATTGCTCATAACACGAGTCAGCCACAGTCAGAGTGTCCAATCACCATGCAGATGTATTAGGCATGTCCTTGTAGGTACAAACAATGTACAATACTTGTGGCTCGGTGTGGCTATTGTGCGCAGTGCCTTGACAAAATTGGCATGTGCCAGTGACCATGACCACAAAGTTTACCAGGTGACTTTAACTTCTACGAATCGTAATATGAGTGAGCCACGGTCAGAATGCCCAATCACAGTGCACATCTAATATGCATGACCTTGCAGGTATAAACAAGTTGAAAAACCAGTGGCTTGGCACGGCTATTGTGCTCAATGCCTTGACAAAGTTGGCATGTGCCACTGACCATGACCACAAAGTTTACCANTGCCACGGTCAGAGTGTCCAATCACAGTGCAGATATACTGGGCATGACCTTACAGGTATGAAAAAGGTAGAATTATAGTGGCTTGGTGTGACTTTTGTGTGCAATGCCTTGACAAATTTGGCCTGTGCCACTGACCGTGACCACAAATGTATCCAAGTGACATTCACTTCTATTGCTCATAACACGAGTCAGCCACAGTCAGAGTGTCCAATCACCATGCAGATGTACTAGGCATGTCCTTGTAGGTACAAACAATGTACAATACTTGTGGCTCGGTGTGGCTATTGTGCGCAGTGCCTTGACAAAATTGGCATGTGCCACTGACCATGACCACAAAGTTTACCAGGTGACTTTAACTTCTACGAATCGTAACACGAGTCAGCCACGGTCAGAATGCCCAATCACAGTGCACATCTAATATGCATGTCCTTGCAGGTATAAACAAGGTAGAATACTCGTGGCTCGGCGTGGCTACTGTGCGCAATGCCTTGACAAATTTGGCCTGTGCCACTGACCGTGACCACAAATGTATCCAAGCGACTTTTACTTCTATTGATCATGACACGAGTCAGCCACGGTCAGAATGCCCAATCACAGTGCACATCTAATATGCATGTCCTTGCAGGTATAAACAAGGTAGAATACTCGTGGCTCGGCGTGGCTACTGTGCGCAATGCCTTGACAAATTTGGCCTGTGCCACTGACCGTGACCACAAATGTATCCAAGCGACTTTTACTTCTATTGATCATGACACGAGTCAGCCACGGTCAGAATGCCCAATCACAGTGCACATCTAATATGCATGTCCTTGCAGGTATAAACAAGGTAGAATACTCGTGGCTCGGCGTGGCTACTGTGCGCAATGCCTTGACAAATTTGGCCTGTGCCACTGACCGTGACCACAAATGTATCCAAGCGACTTTTACTTCTATTGATCATGACACGAGTCAGCCACGGTCAGAATGCCCAATCACAGTGCACATCTAATATGCATGTCCTTGCAGGTATAAACAAGGTAGAATACTCGTGGCTCGGCGTGGCTACTGTGCGCAATGCCTTGACAAATTTGGCCTGTGCCACTGACCGTGACCACAAATGTATCCAAGCGACTTTTACTTCTATTGATCATGACACGAGTCAGCCACGGTCAGAATGCCCAATCACAGTGCACATCTAATATGCATGTCCTTGCAGGTATAAACAAGGTAGAATACTCGTGGCTCGGCGTGGCTACTGTGCGCAATGCCTTGACAAATTTGGCCTGTGCCACTGACCGTGACCACAAATGTATCCAAGCGACTTTTACTTCTATTGATCATGACACGAGTCAGCCACGGTCAGAATGCCCAATCACAGTGCACATCTAATATGCATGTCCTTGCAGGTATAAACAAGGTAGAATACTCGTGGCTCGGCGTGGCTACTGTGCGCAATGCCTTGACAAATTTGGCCTGTGCCACTGACCGTGACCACAAATGTATCCAAGCGACTTTTACTTCTATTGATCATGACACGAGTCAGCCACGGTCAGAATGCCCAATCACAGTGCACATCTAATATGCATGTCCTTGCAGGTATAAACAAGGTAGAATACTCGTGGCTCGGCGTGGCTACTGTGCGCAATGCCTTGACAAATTTGGCCTGTGCCACTGACCGTGACCACAAATGTATCCAAGCGACTTTTACTTCTATTGATCATGACACGAGTCAGCCACGGTCAGAATGCCCAATCACAGTGCACATCTAATATGCATGTCCTTGCAGGTATAAACAAGGTAGAATACTCGTGGCTCGGCGTGGCTACTGTGCGCAATGCCTTGACAGAATTGGCATGTGCCACTGACTATGACCACAAAGTTTACCAAGTACCTTACACGGCTATGACTCATAACACGAGTCAATCACGGCCAGAGTGTCCAACCACAGTACAGATATACTGTGCACGACCTTGCAGGTATGAACAAGTTGAAATACTGGTGACTCGGTGTGGCTATTGTGTGCAATGCCTTGACAAAGTGGGCATGTGCCACTGACCATGACCACAAATGTATCAAAGTGACTTTTACTTCTATTGATCATAACACGAGTCATCCACGGTCCGAGTGCCGAATCACAGTGCAGATGTACTGTGCATGATCTTGCAAGTAAAAACATGGTAGAATACTGGTCGCTCGGTGTGGCTGTTGTGCGCAATGCCTTGACAATGGTGGCATGTGCCGCTGACCATGACCACAAAGTTTACCAAGTGACATTAACTTATACAAATGGTAATACGAGTCAGCCACATTCAGAGTGCCCAATCACAGTGCACATCTAATATGCATGACCACAAAGTTTACCAAGTACATTAAACGGCTATGTATCATAGCACGAGTCAGGCACGGTCAGAGTGTCCAATCACAGTGCAGAAATACTGCGCATGACCTTGCAGGCATAAACAAGGTAGAATACTGGTGGCTCGGTGTGGCTATTGTACGCAGTGCCGTGACAGTGTTGGCATGTGCCACTGACCGTGACCACCCATTTATCCAAGTGACTTTTACTTCTATTGATCATGACACGAGTCAGCCACGGTCAGAGTGTCCAATCACAGTGCAGATGTACAAGGCGGGATCTTGCATGTACAAACAAGGTAGAATACTAATGGCTCGGTTTGGCTATTTTGGGCAATGCCTTGAGAAAGTTGGCATGTGCCACTGACCATGACCACAAATGTATCCAAGCGACTTTTACTTCTATTGATCATAACACGAGTCAGCCACGGTCAGAGTGTCCAATCATAGTGCAGATGTACTAGGCATGATCTTGCAGGTGCAAACGAGGTAGAATACTGGTGGCTCCATGCGGCTATTGTGCGCAATGCCTTGACAAAGTTGGCATGTGCCACTGATCATGACCACAAAGTTTACTAAGTAACTTTAACTTCTACGAATCACAACAAGAGTCAGCCACGGTCAGAGTGCCCAATCAAAGCGTACTTCTAATATGCATGACATTGCAGGTATAAACAAGGTAAAAAACCGGTGGCCTGCCACGGCTATTGTGCGAAATGCCTTGACAAAGTTGGCATGTGCCACTGACCATGACGACAAAGTTTACCAAGTACATTAAATGGCTATGAATCATAACATGAGTCAACCACGGTCAAAGTGTCCAATCATAGTGCAGATATATTGGGCGTGACCTTGCACGTAAAAACAAGGTAGAATACTGGTGGCTCAATGTGGCTATTGTGCGCAATTCCCTGACAACGTTGGCATGTGCCACTGACCATGACCACACATTTATTCAAGTGACTTTTACTTCTATTGATCATAACACGAGTCAGCCACGGTCAGAGTGTCCAATTACAGTGCGGATGTACTACGCATGATTGTGCAGGTGCAAACAAGGTAGAATACTGGTGTCTAGTTTGGCTATTGTGCGCAATGGCTTGACAAAGTTGGCATGTGCCACTGACTGTGGCCACAAATGTATCCAAGTGACTTTTACTTCTATTGATCATAACACAAGTCAGCCGCGGTCAGAGTCTCCAATCATAGTGCAGATGTACTAGGCATGATCTTGCAGGTTCAGAAAAGGAAAAATACTGGTGGCTTGGCGTGGCTTTTGTGCGCAATGCCTTCACAAAGCTGGCATATGCCACTGACCATTACCACAAAGTTTACCATGTGACTTCAACTTCTACGAATCGTAACACACGTCAGCCACGGTCAGAGTGCCCAATCACAGCGCACATGTTATATGCACGACCTTGCAGGTATAAACAAGGTAAAAAGCCGGTGGCTTGGCACGGCTATTGTGCGCAATTCCTTGACAAAGTTGGTATGTGCCACTGCCATGACCACAAAGTTTACCAAGTACCTTTAACTGCTATGAATCATAACACGAGTCAGCCTCTGTCAGAGTGTCCAATCAGAGTGCATATATACTGGGCATGACCTTATAGGTATAAGCAAGGTAAAATACTGGTGGCTTGGTGTGGCTATTGTGCGCAATGCCTTGACAAAGTTGGCATGTGCCACTGACCATGACCACAAATGTATCCAAGTGACTTTTACTTCTATTTATCATAACATGAGTCAGCCACGGTCAGAGTGTCCAATCATAGTGAAGATATACTAGGCATGATCTTGCAGGTGCAAACAAGGTAGAATACTGGCGGCTCCATGTGGCTATTGTGCACAATGCCTTGACAAAGTTGGCATGTGCCACTGATCATGACCACAAAGTTTACCAAGTGACTTGAACTTCTACGAATTATAACAGGAGCCAGCCACGGTCAGAGTACCCAATCAAAGCGTACATCTAATATGCATGACATTGCAAGTATAAACAAGGTAAAAAACCGGTAGCTTGGCACGACTATTGTGCGCAATGCCTTCACAAAGTTGGCATTTGCCACTGACCATGACCACAAAGTTGACCAAGTTCATTAAACGGTTATGAATCATAACACGAGTCAGCCACGGTCAGAGTGTCCTATCACAGTGCAGATATACTGGGCATAACCTTGCAGGTATAAATAAGGTACAATACTGGTGGCTTGGTGTGGCTATTGTGCGCAATTCCTTGACAAAGTTGGCATGTGCCACTGACCATTACCACAACTGTATCCAAGTGACTTTTACCTCTTTTGATCATAACACGAGTCAGCCACGGTCAGAGTGTCCAATGACAGTGATTGGACACTCTGACCGTGGTTGACTCGTTCTGGCTATTGTGCACAATACCTTGACAAAATTGGCATGTGCCACTGACCATGACCACAAATGTATCCAAGTGACTTTTACTTCCATGAACCATAACACGAGTCAGCCATGGCCAGAGTGTCCAATCACAGTTCACATGTACTAGGCATGACCTTGCAGGTATAAAGAAGATAGAATACTGGTGGCTTGGCACGGCTATTGTGCGCAACGCCTTGACAAAGTTGGCATGTGCCACTGACCATGACCACAAAGATTACCAAGTACCTTAAACGGCTATGAATCATAACACGAGTCAGCCGCTGTCAGAGTGTCCAATCACAGCGCACATCTAATATGCATGATATTGCAGGTATAATCAAGGTAAAAGCCTTGTGGCTTGGCACGGCTATTGTGCGCAATGCCCTGACAAATTTGGCATGTGCAACTGACCATGACCACAACGTTTGCCAAGTACCTTAAACGGCTATGAATCAAAACACGAGTTGGCCATGGTGAGATTGTCCAATCATAGTGCAGATGTACTAGGCATGATCTTGCAGGTGCAAACAAGGTAGAATACTGGTGGCTCGGTATGGCTATAGTGCGCAATGCCTTGACAAAGTTGGCATGTGCCACTGACCATTACCACAAATGTATCCAAGTGAACTTTACTTCTATTGATCATAACACGAGTCAGCCATGGTCATAGTGTCCAATCAGAGTGCAGATGTAATAGGCACGATCTTGTAGGTGCAAACAAGGAAGAATTCTGGTGGCTCGGCGTGGCTATTGTGCGCAATGTCTTGACAAAGTTGGCATGTGCCACTGACCATGACCACAAATGTATCCAAGTGACTTTTACTTATATTGTTCATAACACGAGTCAGCCACGGTCAGAGTGATTGGACACTCTTAACGTGGCTGACTCGTGTACTGATTCGTAGAAGTTAAAGTCACTTGGTAAACATTTTGGTCATGGTCAGTGGCACATGCCAACTTTGTCAAGGAATTGCGTACAATAGCCACCCCAAGCCACCGGTATTATACCTTGTTTGCACCTGCAAGATCATGCCTAGTATATCTACAATGTGATTGGACACTCTGACCATGGCTGACTTGTGTTATGATCAATAGAAGTAAAAGTCACTTGGATACATTTGTGGTCATGGTCAGTGGCACGTGCCAACATTGTCAAGGCATTGCGCACAATAGCCGGGTCAAGCAACCGGGTTTTTACTTGTTTACATATGCAATATCATGCCTAGTACATCTGCACTGTAGTTGGGCACTCTGACCGTGGCTGACTTGTGTAACGATTCGTAGAATTTAAAGTCACATGGTAAACTTTGTGGTCATGGTCAGTGGCACATGCAACCTTTGTCAGGACATTGCGCACAATAGCCACACCGAGCCACCAGTATTCTACCTTGTTTGCACCTGCAAGATCATGCGTAGTACATCTGCACTGTGATTGGACACTCAGACTGTGGATGACTCGTGTTATGATCAATTGATGTAAAAGTCACTTGGATACATTTGCGGCAATGGTCAGTGGCGCATGCCAACATTGTCAAGGCATTACGCACAATAGCCACACCGAGCTACCAGTATTCTACATTGTTTGCACCTGCAAGATCATGCCTAGTACATCTGCACTATGGTTGGACACTCTGACCGTGGCTGACTCGTGTTATGATCAATAGAATGAGAAGTTACTTGGATACATTTTTGGTCATGGTCAGTGGCACATGCCAACTTTGTCAAGGTATTGCACACAATGGCCACACTGAGCCACCTGTATTCTATCTTGTTTATACCTGTAAGGTCATGCCCACTATATGTGCACTATGATTGGACACTCTGACCATGGCTGACTCGTGTTATGATCAAGAGAAGTAGAAGTCATTTTGATACAGTCGTGGTCATGGTCAGTGGCACATGCCTACTTTGTCAAGGCATTGCGCACAATAGCCACACCGAGCCACCAGAATTCTACCTTGTTTAGACCTGCAAGGTCATTCCCAGTATATCTGCACTGTGATTGGACACTCTGACCGTGGCAGACTCATGTTATGATTCATAGCCGTTTGATGTACTGGATAAACTTTGTGGTAATGGTCAGTGGCATATGCCAACTTTGTCAAGGCATTGCGCACAATAGCCGTGCCAAGCCACCGGTTTTTTACCTTGTTTATGCCTGCAAGGTCATGCATATTAGGTGTGCACTATGATTGGGCACTTTGACCGTGGTTGACTCGTGTTACGATTCGTAGACGTTAAAGTCACTTGGTAAACTTTGTGGTCATGGTCAGTGGCACATGCCAGCTTTGTCAGGGCATTGCACACAATAGCCACACCAAACCACCAGTATTCTATGTTGTTTGCACCTCCAAGATCATGCCTTGTACATCTGCACTGTGATTGGATACTCTGACCGTGGCTGACTCGTGTTATGATTCATAGCCGTTTAAGGTACTTGGTAAACTATGTGGTCATGGTCAGTGGCACATGCTAGTTTTTTCAAGGCAATGCGCACAATAGCCGTGCCAAGCCACCGGTTTTTTAGCTTGTTTATACCTGCAAGGTCTTGCATACTAGATGTGCACTGTGATTGGGCACTCTGACCGTGGCTGACTCGTGTTACAATTCGTAGAAGTTAAAGTCACTTGGTAAACTTTGTGGGCATGGTTAGTGGCACATGCCAACTTTCTCAAGGCATTGCGCATAATAGCCACACCGAGCCACTCGTATTCTACCTTGTTTGTACTTGCAAGATCACGTCTAGTACATCTGCACTGTGATTGGATACTCTGACCATGGCCGACTCGTGTTATGATCAAAAGAAGTAACAGTCACTAGGATACATTTGTGGTCATGGTCAGTGGCACATGCCAACTT
>SZWC01027226.1:14053-24671 GCA_023375785.1 Penium margaritaceum | reverse complement strand
GCCTCTCGCTTCGGTGGACAAAGTGCAAGCTCTCGCTCCAGTCAAGGCAACAGCGGAAGCGGTGGCGGTGGAGGGAAAGGCAATGGTGGCGGGAAGAGTTCCAAGAAGCCCGGCAACTGTCACAACTGTGGCAAGGCTGGGCACTGGGCTAGGGACTGTCGTAGTCCCAAGAGAGAAGGCGGGAACAAAGGTGGAAAGGAGAAGAAGGAGCTCACCAACATGATGGCTAGGGGGCTGCCCATGAAGGGCGCAGCGATCCTTAGGCCCGGGGCATTCGCCCTTGACTCGGGCACCAACCACCACTCATCAAAAGAGAAGGGTGGATTTGTCTCCATGGCCGAATCTGTCATGCGCATCAAGTGTGCAAACGGTGGCGTCGTCCAAGCCATGGGCGAAGGGGACAAGGTGATCACGTTCAACGTGAATGGTGCGGAGAAGGCAGTCAACCTTCAAAAGGTGGTGTACATGCCCTCCTTCGCAGCCAACTTGCTGTCCGTCTCACAAATCACCGACAACAACATGACAGTGGTGTTCACCAACAAGGAAGCGGTGGCCCTAAAAAACGAGGACATCCAGATTTTGTACACCAAAGACGACCTCATGCTTCAAGTTCCAAGAGTCGACGGCCTCTACGTGCTTCAAACCAAAGTCACCAAGGCGTCGGATGAGGGACTCACATGTGACACCAAGACAGTGGCACCGGAGCCGAAGGATGCACCACTGGCGACCGTTGCGGCCGCCACATCAACCAAGGACACAGATGCTGAGCTGTGGCACCGGCGATTTGGCCACGTGGCCAACAGCACGCTGCAAAAGATGCAAGAGCAAGAGGTAGTCCGCGGAATGGAAGGGTGCACTATGAAGCATGGCGAAGGGTGTACATTGTGTGAACCATGCCTCCAAGCGAAGGCAAAGAAGAAGCCGTTTGGGAGAGGAGGTCAACGAGCGAAGCACGTCTTAGAACTGATACACAGTGACGTGTGTGGACCCTTCCGCACACCGTCTAACGGAGGAGGCAAGTACTTCCTGACCTTCATTGACAACCACAGCCGCAAGTTGTGGATCTACTTCCTCAAAACAAAGGGAGAGGTCAAGGAGAAGCTCCTCGAGTTCGTCGCCATGGTGGAGCGGCAAACGTCCAAGAAGGTGAAGGCCCTCCGAAGTGACAACGGGGGTGAGTACGAGGCATGCAAGCCTTGGCTCAAGCATCATGGCATCCGCCATGAGCAAACCACCCCTTACAACCCCCAAAGCAACGACGTTGCCGAGAGGATGAACCAGACCCTACTCGGCATGGTGCGAAGCATGCTCTTCGACGCCAAGCTCCCACCTCGCTTTTGGGCTGAAGCAGCAACAACAGCTTGCTACCTCTTGAACCTCACACCAGCGACCGCCTTGCGGAAGCGTGGAAAGGAGCAGGACAAGCAGCTGAAGACCCCACAGGAAGCATGGTCGGGAAAGAAACCCAACGCATCTCATCTGAAGGTGTTCGGGTCAACTGCATGGGTGAAGATCCAGTCGGGAGAAGGTGGAGGCAAGCTCGATGTACGCTCCAAGAAGTGCATCATGGTTGGGTACGACACGTCACACAAAGCCTATCGGCTTTGGGACCAGGCAGCAAGCAAGCTCGTGAGGAGCCGCGACGTCGTGTTCGACGAACGCACCCTTGGAAAGGGAGAGCTGCTGGACCCGACCCTCACTCCCAAAGCGGGAGAGTGGATAGTGTTGCTTGAGTCCGGAGACCAAGCACCCGACAACTGGCTCTCCTTGCCAGCAGGTGGTGGGAATGGGAGAGTGGCTGCGGAGGATGATGCAGCATCTGACATGGACGCGGATACCGAGGCGTCCGAGGCATCCGAGTCTGACTTGGAGTCTGACGACTCTTTTGACGACAACGACGACGACAAACCACCACCTGTGGAAGCACCAGCACCAAAGCAAGAAGCGGCACCACTACCCCGGCGCAGTTTGCGACCAAAGAGAGCACCTTTGCGGTATGAGGATGATTGGACCGGCCTTAGCTGGTCGTGCATGGCTCAGGGAGAGCCATCCACAGTGGCGGAGGCCATGAATGGCCCAGATGCGGCCAAGTGGAAGGAGGCAGTGGATAGCGAGCTCGCATCCATTGCCGAGAATGGCACGTGGGTGCTGGTGGATAGACCCGACAAGGCCCACGTGGTGGGATCCAAGTGGGTCCTCCGAGTGAAGAAGAAGCAAGACGGCAACATCGACAAGTTCAAGGCAAGGGTAGTGGCTAAGGGGTTCTCTCAACGCCCGGGCTCCGAGTACGATGAGACATTTGCGCCCGTCGTGACCTTTGCCTCCATCCGCTCTCTCCTTGGCATTGCTGCCGCAAAGAACTTGGAGATACACCAGATGGACGTCAGGACAACTTTCCTTTATGAGAAGCTTGACAAGGAAGTGCTGATGGAGGTGCCCGAAGGAGTCGAAGCTCCCGAGGGCAAGGTGTGCAAGTTGGTGAAAGCGCTCTACTGGCTGAAACAAGCCCCAAGGATGTGGTACAAAGAGATGGACGGTTTCATGACCGGCCTCTCCTTCGCGCATTGCCAAAATGACCCGAGCATGTACATGCGCGATGATGGGAGAGGGCTGATGTTGGTTGCGCTGTACGTGGATGATCTGATCATCTGCTCGTCTTTGGTCGAGTTGCTGGATGGGCTGAAGTCTGACCTCAGCAAAAGGTTCAAGATGAAGGACATGGGTCCTCTTGAGTACTACCTTGGGATTGCCATCCACCGCAACCGAGCAGCAGGCACCATCGAACTCAACCAAACCAAATACATTGGTGAGGTGCTGAAGCGCTACCACATGGAAGACTGCAAACCTGTCAGCACCCCAATGACGACCGACACAAAGCTGAAGGCCTCCATGTCGCCAAGCAACGAAGCAGAACAAAGGGAGATGCAAGACATCCCCTACCAGTCCGCCGTGGGTAGCATCATGTACGCCATGGTAGGGACTCGTCCGGACATCTGCTATGCTGTGGGACAAGTGAGCAGATTCGTGGCCAACCCTGGGCCACAGCATTGGCAGGCAGTCAAGCGCATCTTGCGCTACCTGTAGAAGACACGTCACATGGGCCTCGTCCTTGGAGGCCAAGAAGGAACGGACCCCCTTTGTCTGAAATGCTACACCGACGCTGACTGGGGAGGAAATCTCGACGACAGGAAATCCACCTCTGGATACGTGTGTATCTTGAATGGCGCTGCCATCTCATGGGCCAGTAGGAAGCAGGATTGTGTTTCCGTGCCCACGGCTGAGGCAGAGTACGTTGCTTTGTCTGAGGTGTGCAAGGAGACTCAATGGCTCCGCAGCCTGCTTGGCGAAATGACAGTGCCACAGAAAGACACCACGATCATACACGTGGACAACATGAGTACCATCTCGATGGCTGAAGATGAGATCATCTCACGGCGAACGAAGCACATGGACATACGTTACCACTACTCACGTGACCTGGTCATGAAGAACGTGGTGGACTTGCAGCACTACGGAACAAAGAGCATGCTTGCTGACTGCATGACCAAGCCGCTGGATAGCGACTTGCATTATGCAGGCATTCGTGGATTCGGCATGAGGAGTGCGGCAGAGGAAGGGTAAGCTCCAAGGCATTGATGGAGCCGAGCAAGGGACAGATGGATAGAGGTGCAAGGGAGAGATTTGTTGAAATAGTGTGCACCTTGTCCACTGCCCAGCTGGCTAGCTACACATACAGACAAGGCATGCACTGCTCTATGGAGTATGTCCCCTTGGTCTGTTCTGAGATGGGCCAGGAATGCACTGCCCATAATGGGTATGTCCACTGTGGCTCATCATAGGAACCATACCTTTTTGGCTTGGTTGATTAGGCACCGGAGTCTCAAACCAGAGGTCGCGGGTTCAAACCCCGCGACGGCCGCAGTTTTCTTTGTGGCCAAAAACTGGGATAGGAAGCTTCTAGGAAGCTTACTAGAGCCTGCCTTGAGGATGACACTTGGCGGTCTAAGGACGCGCCAAGTAGGAATGTAGGATGAGGTTGGCTCCAGTGGAGCCACTACAAGCAGAAGCTTTAGCAAAGCTCTGCAAGTATAAAAGCATGTACCTTGCATGCATCCATTTACAGTTCTTGCCTTTGAGACTCCTCACAGAGTGTCCAACCAAAGGTAGACACTAAAGACCAACATGCGGACTTCGTGAGGTTGCAAACCAAACGAACCTAAAGTGTGGATCCCTCGTTAGAGGGTGATATGTTATCTTGGTTGCAATACCAAGAGCGGTTGGCGGCCTCCCATGTCGGGACCCGTTTTCTAGACCGTTGCTATCCGGCGCGTTGACAGCATAGAGGAGTGAGCGCATCGCCTTGGCTACTATCAGCACCTGTGCTGGGTCTGTAGGCTGATACGGGCAGTGGTAGTAGGGCCACACTCCCTCTGAAGTAGCCCAAACCTGAAAGAGGATCTTCCAACAGTCGAAGTCATCCTCACTGATGTACCATGGAGGTGGTGTCTCAAACTCCTTGGGTTGCCGCTCCGTGGGGAGAGCAACAGCAAGCCGAGGAGGACGAGGCACGGGGAAGACTCCTAGAAGGGGATAGTCACTGGGATAGTCTGGTGACGATCGTATCATAGAAACCCGAGGAGATCTGGTGCCCGTCTGCAGCTGACGGAGGCGCTCCTAAAGAACTCAAATCTCATGATCCGGGGAGTCGCCTGTCATGCCTGACATGAATGGATCATCATCCAGGAGGTCAGGAGGTGGTGGGTCAGGTCTAGCTCCTGTCACGGGTGCCTGAGCCGACTGTTGTGTAGAGACCGCGACACCAGCAGGTCCTTCGGAAACCTGCCATGGGACCGTGGATTGGGCACACAGAAGCTCAGTCAGCGTGCGGATGGCATCAGTCTATTCCCGTTGTAGGCGATGCATCTCATCCTGCTGGCTCCGTAGGTCCTCAATGGCCTGCGAGCATGGGCTCAGGACCCCAGAAGAAGAGGAGGAGGGATCACCTGTCCCCTTCCCCATGTTGTCAGATGAGTTCATGTCACCTCTCAGTATGGTTCGACAGGTCAGGTTTGTCGAATTGCAAAAGCGCTAGTGTTTCTCGAGGAGTTGAGACGCTGGCAATTCTTTACTGTCCGACCAAAGATTTGGCTAAGTACCCTACTGCTTCATGATTTCGACTTTTCAAATAATTTTTGGGGTGTATTCATAATTCGCCCTCTTTTTGAATTTTTTTTTGGTATTCATTTTGGGTGAAATCATTTCTGTACGTTGTCTTGATTTCGTTTTTTCTTTATGCAAGCGGCCTGTTTCATGTTTTGGAGCGAGCGATTTCCGGTGTCGGTGCCTTGTCAATACCGAAAATTGAGCGATCGCGTGACCCTCGGAGGTCGACGCGATCGCACTTTGGATTTCGTGCGGCAGCCATGGTCGAGTGACAACGGGGCAATGAATAAAATGTATTC
This sequence comes from Penium margaritaceum, assembly GCA_023375785.1. Taxonomy (NCBI): domain Eukaryota; kingdom Viridiplantae; phylum Streptophyta; class Zygnematophyceae; order Desmidiales; family Peniaceae; genus Penium; species Penium margaritaceum. The sequence continues at coordinate 19,209 of SZWC01027226.1, read as the reverse complement.
GTTTTCCACACAAGAACACTCTGTTTGTAGCCAAATAAAAGAAATCGTCGTCCTCGAATAATTGTTCAACATCGAAATCAAGAAGCAGTAGGGTATGGTGCTGACGTCAGCAGGTGGTTGCTGACTTTAGCACGACCTGATGACGTCAACAAGCAAAAATTCTGACATCATCTGGACTCCCCCCCCTTTTTTTTCTTTCTTCTCTCATGATTACGCGCGGGCGTGCAACCGCTGCGCGGCGGCTGCACGGGAGGTGTGCGAAATCTACACAGTAACTTCTACTCAGCTGCTGCTGTAGTTGTGCTGTCAGCTGCAGTAGCAGCTGCATGGCTGCGTGCACAATAGTGGCAGCAGCAGCTGCGCAATGCCGTTGTTGCAACTGCGAGCTATGGCTGCTGCTTGCTGCCGCCGCCGCGCGCTGCTGTTTCTCCCACTGTTGCGCTGCTGTTGCTGCAATTGCTACTGCTCTACTACTGTCGTCGCGGCTACCGCTGCTGCTATCACCGCTGCTGCTACACTGCTACTGCCGCCGATGCTGCCACTGCGCTGCTGTTGTTGCGGCCGCCGTTGCATCTGCGGACGGCGGCTGCACTCGTTGCAGCGGCCACGTGCTGCTGTAGTTGTTGCTGATGTTGTGATTTGAGACGTTCTTGTACAGTCTACTGTGACCACTCGACCATGTCCATGCTCGTGCACATCCTTGAGGCGGGCCCTGGTGACACCGGTGCGATGAGTGGCGGCGGAATACCAGCTTGGAGCTGGCCGACTACCGTTCCAGAGCCCCGGACACTACCAGGACTCCCTGCTGTTTTGTGCAGCTTGTAGGAGTCTTTTCGACGGACTGGCCATGAGCCCGATTTGCATGTTTTTGCATTGTGTGTCCATCTTTTGATGATGGATGCATGCATGTGACCAGTCGAAGCGTCCATCTTGTGATCCTGCACATCTAGGTTCAGTCGGCGCAACATTCTGACATGTGTGCACAGAGCTTCAGCCAAAACAGTGATCTCTGGCCGGTTTTAGGACAACTCTTGGACCGCCGCGTGGGACACCCGCTCTGCGCCGCGGCATGTATTTCTGCCATGAACCTGTCATTTGTCACTTCTCTCTGCAAATGCTATTGAAGCATTCAGACACTTTGCCTTGTGTCCCCTAGCCAAACTCTTGCGATTGTGTGCATTACTTGTGACTGTCACCGTCGACGGAGCCCACACCCACCATGGGAGACAGTAGCAACGGCGCTGCCACCGTGCCAGCAGTAGGATAGCAGCAAAGCAGTAGTAGCAACAGAGGCAGCAATACCGTTGTAGCAGCAGCTACAGTAGCGCGTGGCGGCTGTAGTGAGTGCAATCACCGTACGTAGCCGCAGCGGTGGCCGCGGCAACAGTAGCACAGCGACAGCAACGGCAGAAGTAGTAAAGTAGTAGTAGTGGCGGCAACAACAGTGCAACAGTAGCAGTGGCAGCCGCGGCGGCAGTAGTAGAGCAGCAGCAACTGCAGCAACAATAGCATAGTAGCGGCAACAACAGCAGCGCGCGGCAGTGGCAGCGAGTAGTAGCTGTAGCGCACAGCAACAGCAGTGGCATTGTGTAGCTGCTACTTCCACTACTCTGCACGCAGCCACGCAGCTGCTACTACAGCTGATAGCACAGCTGCAGTAGCAGCTCAGTAGAAGCTAAAGTGCAGCTTTCGCGCAGCTTCCAAGCAGCCGCCGCGGAGCGGCTGCACGCTCGCAGAGAACTGCGAGAGACAAACAAAAGGGGGGGGGGGTCGAGCTGACGTCAGTGTTTTTACTTGCACACGTCATCAGTTCGTGCTGACGTCAGCAGGTGGTTGCTGACGTCAGCACCATAATTAGCCAAATTTTTGGCTGGACAGTGAAAAATTGCGAGCATCTCAACTCCTCGAGAATCGCTGACGCTTGCCCAATCCGACAAACCTGACCTGTCTAGCCAAACTGAGAGGTGACATGACCTCGTCTGACAACAAGGGGAAAGGGACAGGTGATCCCCCCTCCTCTTCTTCTTAGGTCTTGAGCCCACGCTCGCAAGCCATTGAGGACCTACGGAGCCAGCAGGATGAGATGTGTTGCCTACAGCGGGAGCAGACTGATGCCATCCGCACGCTGACTGAGCTTCTGTGTGCCCAGTCCACGGTCCCACGGCAGGTTTTCGAGGAACCTGCTTGTGTCGCGGTCTCTACACAGCAGTCGGCTCAGGCACCCGTGACAGGAGCTAGACCTGACCCACCACCTCCTGACCTCCTGGATGATGATCCATTCATGCCACGCATGACAGGCGACTCCATGGATCATGAGATTTGAGTTCTTTAGGAGCGCCTCCATCAGCTGCAGACGGGCACCAGATCTCCTTGGGTTCCTCCGATACGATTGTCACCAGACTATCCCAGTGACTATCCCCTTCCACGAGTCTTCCCCATCCGTCGTCCTCCTCGGCCTTCGGTTGCTCTCCCCACGGAGCGACAACCCAAGGACTTTGAGACACCACCTCCACGGTACATCAGTGAGGACGACTTCAACTGCTGGAAGATCCTCTTTCAAATTTGGGCTACTTCAGAGGGAGTGTGGCCCTACTACCACAGCCTGTATCAGCCTACAGACCCAGCACAAGTGCTGACAGCAACCAGGGCAATGCGCGGACTCCTCTATGCCATGCCACGTGAGACCGTTGTTGATTTCCGCCCCTTCCTTGGTGAGGCCGGCACAGGCACCGGCGCGGTTCCACGCGGAGGTTTTTATCTGGCCTTATCTTTGCTGGCCGTAAAGACGCACGCCACTTGTGCAGCACACATTCGTTCCTTCCACTCTCTACGTCAGGGGCTTGCAGCCTACAGGCGAGTACTGGCGACGCGCCATGCGCATCTACACGCGCCTTGGGACCTCAGGAGGCACACAGCTGTGGGCGCTCCGTACGATGATGCTCGGAGTTTGCCTTGAGTACACTGACATCTTCACACGGTACAGCGACGCTGTCCTCAAACCATTTTGAGCCACTCTGCAGCTTCTGCCCTGGGCTCATCAGCTCTTCCTCCAGGTGACTTCAGCCCGTGAGGCAGACGTGGCTCATCAGGAGACTTCTCTTGCTGCAGCAGTCGTTGTATCACCACAATCTTCCCTCCTGCAATCTCTTTCATCATCCTCCATCACGTCCTCACCTTCCTCCTCCTCTTCGGCCTCGCCCACACCCACTCAGACACAAGGTGTTACAGCAGCAGCTAAGGGGAAGAAGAAGGGGAAGTGTCGATCAGGTCAGCAACAGTCACAGCAGCAGTTGTCATCGAGTGGTAGCAATGGATGTTTTGTTCAGTGCTACAATTGTGGAGGCGCCCATCGCTACACCGAGTGCCAGCAGCCGCGCCACTGGGCGCGGATGACTCGTGGGCTCCAGGCTGCACACGCCCTTCGTTCCACGTCCAGCACGTCATCCTTGCCTTCCTCGAGCTGCGGTCATGGCGGCCATGACTGCAGCTGTTCCCGCTTCCTCACCGGCGAGAAGCAGTGATCCGGACCCAAGCGACGGCACCATCGCTGAGCTCTAACACCTTCTGGCACTCTGCTTTCAGGGAGGTGCGAGTGTATTGTCATCGTTGGGTGGTCCACAGATTGTTTGTCCATCCGTTCTTGAGGGTCTTGACGACGCGTGTGGGGGAGCACAGTCAGCATGTGATGATGATGTGTCTGACTGCACCGATTGGGTTCATGAGTCTCATCTTTGTGCCCTGCGTCATTCCTCCCCACTGACGGCTTAACGTCCCTCTGATGCCAAGTGTTCCATTGCCCGTTGTACAATGACGTCCACCAGTCGTGACTCCGTTGGCACTTGGATCATCGATTCCGGTGCCACTCATCACATGACGTGTCGTCGTAGTGATTTTTCTGTTTTTGGTCTTGTCACAGCTGTCCGTTCCATCCGTACAGGCTCTGGTCAGTCTTTGCCAGTCCATGGTGTTGGGGTTGTATGTTTCGACGGTCCGTCTGGCCCCTTGTACCTTTCCGACATGTTGTTTGTTCCTGATCATGAGCTCATCCTGCTTTCTATGCATGCCTGCATACTGATGAGTCTCTCTGTGGAGCATACCGCGGACTCAGCGACTGTGACTGCTACTGACACTCGCAGGGTTGTCCTTCGTGCCTCAGTCGTAAATGATCTGTATCGTGTCTCTCGGACCTCCTCCCCTTGCTCTCCTTCCTCCTCCGGTCGGGTCTTTGTCACTGGTGTTCTGTCTTCGGAACACCAGTGGTTGCTTCATTGCCGTCTGTGTCATGTGGGCTCCCATACTGCGTCGAAGCTCATTCGGACAGAGCGAGCTCTTGGTCTTGACGCGGCTTCTTTCGAGAAGCCACCTAAGACCGATTGTCTGTTTTGCGCTCATGGGAAGATGCACACATGCACCTACCCTGACTCTCATTCCCCTGCGCTTCGGCCTCTCGAGCTAGTTCACTCAGACCTTCTTGGTCCTCTTCCGGTCGAGCCCCTATCTGATCGGGGCCGGTATGTTCTGGCTGTGACTGATGACTTTACCCGGATGTAGTGGGTCTACAACCTGCGTCAGAAGAGCGACGCCGCCCTTGTGGTTCGACTCTGGCTAGTGATGGCTTAGCATCAGACACGTCACATGCTACATGCTTTCCGCTCGGATCGCGGCGGTGAGTTCCTTGGCAAGATGGACGGATTCTTTGCTGAGTACGGGATTCGTCACCAAGCCTCTGCTCCTGCTACCCCTCAGCAGAACGGTGTTTCTGAGCGCTGGAACCGCACCATGGAGGATGCGGTTTGTGTTATGCGATTTGAGTGCAGTCTCCCTGAGTCCTTTGCCTTTGAGGGTTTTGCCTACATGACTTGGGTCCGGGACCGCCTCCCGCACGGTCCGCTTGCGGACCATATTACATCGTATGAGCTTTGGTTTGGACACAGTGCTTACCTTCGTCTCGCTCGCGTCTGGGGATCCCTGGCCTCCGTGTGGTACACCAAGGACCAGCAGGGGTCCAAGGTCTCACCTCAAGGCCGCTTGTGTGTCTTCGTAGGCATTTCCCCGCGGTCGAAGGCTTGGCGCTTCTGCAATCTTACTCGTCGTCGCGTCATTGAGTCACGCGACACGCTCTTTTTCGAGTCTCTCACCTACCATGACCTGACTTC
>SZWC01027225.1:4228-29878 GCA_023375785.1 Penium margaritaceum | reverse complement strand
TATCAAAGTGCCCCCTTCCTCTTTTTTCTGTTTCTCTCGGGCCGTGAGAGTCCTTGGTCTTTGGCAATGGCACTGCCCCAAATTTTGGTTGAAGAGGAGGAGAAGGAATCTTGAGAAAAGGGGAAAAGTTGGTGGTTTGGGGATGGGTACTCCCCACCCCGTACAAGAAATATCCACCTAACCCCCTTGGCATTGGAGAGAAGCCTAGAGGAGCTAGACGTAAAACATAGAGCTCCTGAAGAGCTTTATATCGCAATGTACGGTGCGTAAAATAGTCAAGCTTTAAGCCCGCACCCCTCTAGCATTTCTGCTGCTATAGTTGCTTGCGCCATATTACATCTCCTCTAGCAAACTTGGTTGCAAAGGTTGTTCTACTATGAAAACCACTGTAACGGTTGAATCTCCAGCTCCTACATTTTGGTCGTTGTTGGAGTTTGCACAATGACGTCTAGAGCTTGCTCAAGGGGTTTTCCCTCTGCATCACTCCGGGGGCAATCGTCGTCAACAACTCGTACAGGGAGACTCGAATACTTCGAGTCTCCGGAGGCCCATTTCTGTTTTTACCTCGCCCTCTTGTTCTGGCTCCAAAACAAGGGGGGTATCACCTCAAACACGTGAATGCACACAGGTTTTTTAAGTTTTGTATCTTTTAGTTCGACCTAAACGAACTAAAGTCTTGTTGTTGACACGTTGGCACGAAATCGTTGCGTGGAAGGTACGATCGGCAATTTCACGTCGACACTTTGCTTTTTCTTGCATCACTTTTGCTCGTGCCAATCCCTTGTCCTTGCTAGCTCTTGCTGACAAGGAGGACGTGCGAGGATGAGGGCACGGGGCCATAGGCCTTGCCCTTGAGGCCCTCGTGGCCTCTTGACCACCGATCAAGCTACGAACTCAATCAGCGGCTGGTGGCTTGCCGGTGGGTGGCTGGACGGTCATCTGACCTGTTGCCGACCACTCAGCCGGCCGGCAGCTAGCGCATGGCTGGCCATTGACCAGGCCTCGCATTAGCGAGGGGTGGTTGCGAACCACACCATCGCTACTACGTGGTGGAAGGGCCAAATCGGCCCTCCCGCTACAATGATGATACCCTCTCTGATACACTTCCCCAATACACTTGCATTGTTTTGGGGGGAGGGGAACTCTGCCTTGTGGCGCTGTTTTATATCTGCACAATGTCAATAGTTCACATGAACAAGCGATACATTCATTTGTCTCTAACAACTTCGACCACTATTGCGAATAGACAATAGAAGTATCACGACCTTTCGGTGGACTTCTTAACGCACATTGACGAACATGGATTTATAATGATGCATCTCGCATCTTCATGGTCAATTCTCGAAGCCCCCCGATTTCCTGGCGGACCTTCTCAAACCCGAACACTCATGACACGACTGTGCATGCGTCGCTTGAAAATTGATCCAAGGACCCTGACTATGTCTCATTCATAACTCAACACTTGTATACATGTGTAAAATCATTCCAACGCTTGTTATGGAACTACACTTACTGCTAATTATGAATTGCTCAAGTGTCTCAAATTCCAAATCGTGTTCTTCCTCGCAACTTCTACCTGGTCACCATGTACGCTCCGTTCGGCAGGACAATGCTAATACTTGATGCTATGCATTGTCAACATGGTGCTTTTCAAGAAAGCACATTAGAAAAAAAGACTAGACTGGTGTGTGACCTTAGACCAGTGCTTGAGTAGTAGGGCCAAATGAGACTGATTTCTAGGTAGGGGCGACCTGTTCCACCGTCAGGGTTGAAAAGATGCAGGGAAGCTTCCTAGCAACACTCCCGTTGACCAGGCATCAATGCCTGATCAGACGGTGACGACAGTCACAGGTCGTGCACGCAACGGCAAGAGTTTGGCTAGGGGACACAAGGCAAAGTCTCTGAATGCTTCAATAGCATTTGCAGAGTGAGGTAATAAAATGGCAGGTGTATGGCCTAAATATCTGCCGCGGCACACAGCAGGTGTCGCACGCGGCGGTCCAAAAGCTGTCCTAAAACCGGCCCAAAACCACTGTTTTGGCCATAACTCTGCGCACACATGTCAGAATGCTACGTCATCTGAACCTAGACGTGCAAGATCACAAAGCGGATGCTACGACTGGTCACATGCATGCATCCATCATCAGACGGTGGACACACAATGCAAAAACATGCAAATCAAGCTCATGGCCAGTCCGCCGAAAAGACTCCTGCAGGCTGCAGGGAAACAGCAGAGAGTCCCGGTAGTGTCCGGGGCTCTGGAACGGTAGTCGGGCAGCTCCAAACTGGTAGTCGGCCACCCGTCGTCCCTCCGATGTCACCAGGGCCCACCTCAGGGATCTACACGAGTATGGACACGACTGAGTGGTCACAGTAGATTGTACAAGAACGTCACAAATCACAACACTCCCCCATGACCCGATGGTACGCATGTCCATTCACGTGCAGCACTGGGACAAGTACACTAGTGAGTGTGAAACAGATGAGACACAAACACACATCCCACACTCAACCACCCTCAGGCATGAGGCGAAGCCTGACAGAACAAATGGCCACCAAGAACTTTCCGCGAGCTAGTGCCTTCGTCAAGAAATCAGCACGTTGCATGTCAGTGCCAATTCACATGACGGAAATCACGTGTCGCTCCATTAGATCAAGCACAATGTGATGCTCAACCGCAATGTGCTTTGTACGAGCGTGAAAGACACCAGAGTTCTCCGCAATGGCAAGAGCACTCTGGTTGTCGCAACGAAGCACAATGGCGGGTACTGACTGACCAAGCTCAAGAAACATGCACTGCAGCCATACCGCCTCAGCAACCCCTGCGCCCAAAGCAACGTACTCTGCCTCTGACAAGCTACGTGCAATGAAGCCCTGCTTCTTGCTACGCCAAGACAGAGCGGTACCACCAAGCAAGAACACGTAGCCAGTACACCTGCGTCCATCTGGGCTCCAAGCCCAACCGCAGTCAGTGTAGCCGTCGAGGACCATCGAACACTGCCGACGAAAGCAGAGTCCGAGGTACGGTGTGGAGACCACGTACTGCACCACTCGCACAGCCGCGTGAAGGGCTCTAGCACAAGGAGCCTGCGCAAAGTGATCAAGGAGGTTGACAGCGAAAGCGATGTCAGGACGTGTGGTAGTGACCAGGTACATGAGACATCCGATGAGACGGAGGTCCAAGGTCACGTCCACTACCTCCCCCAGTTGTGTGGGATCATCCACATTCAGGGCATCCTGCCCATCGGGTGTAAGAGGTGTGGAAGCGCTGGGCATTGTACCAAGGAGATCGTTGAAGTGCTCCCCCACGACTCGTGCATATCGGGCCTGATGCAGCAACAGCGTCCGGTGCCTACGATCTCACACAATCTCCATACGAAGAAACACCGATGCAGGACCGAAGTCCTTCATCCTGTAGGTAGTCTGAAGGAGAGCCTTGGCATCCTTCACGGCCTCCAACAATGGAGACGCGATCAGAAGGTCATCGACATAGACCAGGATGGCAGCAAATCGCTCGGGTGTCGGTAGGATGAAGAGAGAGGGACTTGCCTCGCTCTGTACATATCCCGCACGAGTCAAAGTGCCACTGATCTCCCAGTTCCAACAATGCAGAGCCTGCTTGAGGCCGTACAAGGACTTGTGCAAGCGCCACACCATGTCACTATCCTCAAAGCCTAGTGGCTGAGCCACGTAAATCTCCTCATCCAGAGAGTCATGGAGGAACATATTGTTCACATCCATCTAGTGCAATTCCCAGTCATGTTGAGCCACTACACCGAACAGAGCTCGAGCTGAGGTCATGCGGCCGACAGGGGCAAAAGTGTCAGTGTAATTGACGCCCTCAATCTGAGAGTACCCCTTGACGACCAGGCGGGAATTGTAGCGTTCCAGTGAGCCATCTGGCTTCACTTTCTTGTGAAAGACCCACTTGACCTGAATAGTGTTCCTCCCAGGCGGAAGGTTGACGAGCTCGTAGACTCTATGCTCTCGGATAGCGTGAAGCTCATCCTCGCAGGCAGCTCGCAAAGCATCAGCATCCTGTGATGAGAGAGCGTCCCTCAGGGTGCCCGCGTTGGGCGCTATAAAGGGAGAGCTCTGCATGGCAAGGGTACACGACTCGGTGCTAGGCCTGACGACCACAAGATCAGCTGTTGCATCACAAGCTATATGGAACTCGAGAGTGACGAGATCATGCCCTACGGGGCATGTTGGATGTACCTCTGTGAGCTCAGTGCGGACACTCAGGCCTAGGGCCTTTGTGCCGGGGTCACCACTCGTGATGCTACGAGAGGGGCGCCTGGGTGCGAGGCCCTACGCTCATTGAGCTCCGGAATCCAGTGGTTGAAGACGACCACCAGGCTCACAGGAGTAACCTGAGCTTGCGGGGTGCACCTCAGGCTCAGGGGCAAGCATGACCACAGCTGGTGGGGGCTGAGGCAAGGCAGCCGGTGATGCCGTGCGAGGAGACCCGTGTGTGGGGGACACGGGAGTGGATGTGATAGCGGGAGCAGGGAAGACTGGACCTGACACGGAGGCAGGGGTGCCGGCAGATGCAGGTGCGGAAGTAGGCGTGATTGGACCAGTCACAGAGATAGGAGCGCCGGGTGACGTAGGTACTGGCGTAGAAGTAGGCACAGGAGCTGAAGCAGGGACACATGTGGGGTGTGAAACAGGCTGTACAGGCGGGGTCTCTAGACCGACAGCGATGATTGTCGGGTCATCAAGGGCCGGAGACCAAGAGGTGAAGGGGGCTCAAGTGGACACATCAGCCTGATGAGAGGTGGTCTCTGGCGTAGAAGTCTCCCCCATCCGTCGAGAACCCTCACAGGTAGGAACATGCGTGATGGAGAGTGCTGTGATCAAAGTCAGGCCACGGTGTGTGAGAGACTTAAAAAAGAGCTCGTCGCGGGACTCAATGACGCGACAACGAGAAGGGTCCCAGAAGCGCCAAGCCTTCGACTGCGGGGAAATGCCGCCCAAGGCACACAAGCGGCCCCGAGGTGAGACCTTGGACCCTCTGCTGATCCTCAGTGTACCACACGGAGGCCAGGGATCCCCAGACGCAAGCGAAACGAAGGTCAGCACGATGTCCAAACCAGAGCTCATACGGTGTAATATGGCCGGAAGCGGACCATGCGGGAGGCGGTTCCAGACCCACGTCATGTAGGCACAGCCCTCAAAAGCGAAGGACTCAGGGAGACCACACTCAGACCGCATAGCGCAAACCGCATCCTCCATGGTGCGGTTCTAGTGCTCGGAAACACTGTTCTGCTGAGGGGTAGAAAGAGCGGAGATCTGGTGAAAAATCCCGCGCTCGGCAAAAAATCCGTCCATCTCGCCTAGGAACTCACCGCCGTGAAACGAGCGGAAAGTATGCAGCGTGTGACGTGACTGACGCTCAGCCATCACCAGCTAGAGTCGAACCGTAAGGGTGGCGGCGCTCTTCTAATGCAGGCTGTAGATCCACCGCATCCGGGTGAAGTCATCAGTCAGAGACAGAACAAATCAGCCCCAATCAGATAGGGACTCGACCGGAAGTGGACCGAGAAGGTCCAAGTACACTAACTCAAGAGGCCGAAGCGCTTGGGAATTAGAGTCAGGGTAGGTGCATCTGTGCATCTTCCCCTCAGCGCAAAAGAGACAGTCGGTCTTGGGTGGCTTCTCCAAAGAAGCCGCGACAAGACTGAGAGCTGGCTGTGTCCAAATGAGCTTCGACACAATATCGGAGTCCACGTGACACAGACGACGATGAAGTAATAGCTGGTGTTCCGGATACAGAACACCAATGACAAAAACCCGAGCAGAGGAGGGAGGGGAGCAAGGGGAGGAGGGACGAGAGACGCGATACAGATCATCTACGACAGAGGCACAAAGGACAACACTGCGAGTGTCAGTAGTGGTCACAGTCGTTGAGTCTGCGGTATGCTCCACGGAGAGGCCCATCAGTGTGCAGGCACGTACAGAAAGTAGCCTAAGCTCAAGATCAGGCACAAACAACACGTCAGAGAGGTACAGGGGGCCAGATGGACTGTCGAATCATACAACCCCAACACCATGGACTGGCAAGGACTGACCAGGGCCTGTACGGACGGAACGGACAGACGTGACAGGACCGAGAACGACAAAAGCACTACGATGACACGTCATGCGATGAATGGCACCAGAATTGATGTTCCAAGTGCCATTGGAGTCACGACTGGTGGACGTCACTATACAATGGGCAACAGAACACTCGGCATCAAAGGGACGCTGAGCCGTCAGTGGAGAGGAACGACATAGGACACAAAGATGAGACTCATGAACCCAATCGGTGCAGTCAGGCCCATCATCATCACATGCTGACTGTGCTCCTCCACACGCGACGTCACGAGTCACAGGAACAGACGAATAGACAATATGTGGACCACCCAACGATGACAACACACTCGCACCTCCTTGAAAGCGGAGCGCTAGAAGGTATTGGAGCTCAGCGATGGTGCGGTTGCGTGGGTCCGGATCACTGCTACTCGCCGGTGGAGAAGCGGGAACAACTACAGTCGTGGCCGCCACGCGTCTGGAGGATGGCGAGGATGTTATGCTAGACGTGGAACAGAGGGCGTGTGCAGCGTGGAGCCCACGAGTAATCCGCGCCCACTCGAGCGGCTACAAGCACTCGGTGTAGCGATGGGTGCCTCCACCGTTGTAGCAGTGAACAGAACTTCCACTGCTACCACTGGAGGACGACTGCTGTTGTGACTGTTGCTGACCTGATCCACGCTTCCTGAGCTGCTGCTGCAACACCCTGTGTCTAAGTGGGTGTGGGCTGGGCCAAAGAGGAGGAGGAAGACGAGGAAGTGATGGAGGATGAAAAAAGAGACTGCAGGAGGGATGATGGTGGTGATGCGATGACTGCTGTATCAAGGGAAGTCTCCTGATGGGCCACTGCTACCTCGCTGGCTCAAGTCACCTGGAGGAAGAGCTGATGGGCCCAAGGGAGATGATGTAGAGTGGCTGAAAAGGGCTCAAGAAAAGGGTCGTTGCAACGTGTGAAGATGTCAGTATACTCAAGGCGAACTCCAAGCATCATCGTACGGAGCGCCCACAGCTGTGTGCCTCCGGAGGTCCCAAGGCGCGTGTAGATGCGCATGGCGCATCGCCAGTAATCAGCTGCAGGCCCCTAACGGAGAGAGTGAAAGGCACAAATGTGTGCTGCACGGGTGGCGTGTGTCTCTGCGGCCAGCAGGGATAAGGCCAGATCCCCGCCCCTGCGTGGGTCAGCGCCTGTGCCTATGCCGGGCTCCCCAAGGAAGGGGCGGAAGACGATGACGGTTTTGTGTGGCATGGCATAGAGGACTCCGTGCATCGCCCTGGCTGCTGTCAGCACCTGTGCTGGGTCTTTAGGCTGATACGGGCTGTGGTAGTAGGGCCACACGTCCTCTGAAGTAGCCCAGACCTGAAGGAGGATCTCCCTACAGTCGAAGCCGTTCTCAGTGATGTACCGTGGAGGTGGTGTCTCAAAGTCCTTGGGTTGCCGCTTTGTGGGGAGAGCAACCGCAGGCCAAGGGGGACGAGGGATTGGGAAGAGTCCTGGAAGGGGATAGTCACCGGGATAGTCGGGTGACGATCGCACTGTAGGAATCCGAGGAGATCTGGTGCCCGTCTACAGCTGACGGAGGCGCTCCTGAAGAACTCAAATCTCATGATCCGGGGAATCGTTGGGCATGTCTGGCATGAATGGCTTATCATCCAGGAGGTCAGGAGGTGGTGGGTCAGGTCGAGCTCCTATCACGGGTGTCTGAGCCGACTGCTGTGTAGAGACCGCGACGCCGGCAGCTCCCTCGAAAACCTGCCGTAGGACTGTGGACGGGCCACGCAGAAGCTCAGTCAGCGTACGGATGGCATCAGTCTACTCCCGATGTAGGCGACGCATCTCAACCTGCTGGCTCCGTAGGTCCTCAATGGCCTGCAAGCGTGGGCTCAGGCCCCCAGAGGAGGAGGAGGAGGGATCACCTGTCGCCTTCTCCTTGTTGTCCGACGAGTCCATGTCGCCTCTCAGTATGGGTCTACAAGTCAAGTTTGTTAGATTTCAAAAGCGTCAGCGTTTCTCGAGGAGGTGAGACGTTGGCAAGTTTTGACTGTCCGGCCAAAGATTGGCCAAGTATGGTGCTAATGTCAGCAGGTGGTTGCTGACGTCAGCACGACCTGATGACATCAGCATGCAAAAATGCTGATGTCGGCTCGACTCCCTCCCCTTTCTCCCCCTTTTCTTTTTCTCTCGCGGTTTTACGCGAGCGTGCAGCCGCTCCGCGGCAGTTGCGCAGAAGCTACGTGGAGGCTGCGCAGTAGCTTCCGCTCAGCTGCTGCTGTAGCTGTGCTATCAACTGCAGCAGTAGCTATGTGGCTGTGTGCGCAGTAGTGGTAGCAGCGGCTACTCGATGCCGCTGCTGTTGTTGCGTGCTGCGGCTGCTACTCGCTGCCGCCGCTGCGTGCTACTGTTGCTGTTGCTGTTGCGTAGCTACAGCTGCAGCTGCTGCTACTCTGCTACTGCCGCTACGGCTGCCGCTGCTGCTGCTGCGCTGCTGTTGCTACTGCTGTTGCTACTCTGCTGCTGCCATCGCTTCCGCTACTCGCTACTGCTACCGCGGCCGCCGTTGCGGCTGCGGACGGCGGCTGCACTTGCTACAGCCGCCACGCGCAACTGTAGCTGTTGCTACGGCGCTGCTGCTGCCGCTGTTGCTGCTGCTGCTATGCTGCTACTGGCACGGTGGCAACGCCGCTGCTACGGTCTCACGTGATGGGTGTGGGCTGCGTCGACGGCGACCGGCTGTCTTTGACAGGCCCTAGTAGATCCGTTGCAGCGGTGACTCTCACTTCTGCTGCTCTGTTGCGTCTCTGCTGTGCAACTCAGTGAGAACTGTCTCACTGCTCTGATACCATGAAAAGATGCAAGGAAGCTTCCTAGCAACACTCCCGTTGACCAGGCGTCAGTGCCTGATCAGACGATGACGATAATCACAGGTTGTGCACGCAACGGCAATAGTTTGGCTAGGGGACACAAGGCAAAGTGTCTGAATGCTTCAATAGCATTTCCAGAGAGAGATAACAAATGACAGGTCCATGGCCTAAATACCTGCCGCGGCGCACAACGGGTGTTGCACGCGGCGGTCCAAGAGCTGTTCTAAAACCGGCCCAAAACCACTGTTTGGGCCATAACTCTACGCACACATGTCAGAATGCTACGCCGTGTGAACCTAAACGTGTAGGATCACAAGACGGACACTACGACTGGTCACATGCATGCATCCATCATGAGACAGTGGACACGCAATATAAAAACATGTAAATCGGGCTCATGGCCAGCCCTCCGAAAAGACTCCTACAGGCCGTAGAGAAACAGTAGGGAGTCTCGGCAGTGTCCGGGGCTCTGGAACGGTAGTCGGCCAGCTCCAAGCTGGTAGTCCGCCGCCCGTCGTCCCTCCGATGTCACCAGGGCCCGCCTCAGGGATTTGCACGAGTATGGACATGGCCGAGTGGTCACAATAGACTGTACAGGAACGTTACAAATCACAACAGGGGTAAACGAGGCCTACTTGTTTCGATCTAGGGGGGATGTTGCTTATTGTAGAAAAAGTTTGAGTAGAGGGGATTCCTTATGTCACGGTACATTCCACTTATTAATTTAAACAAGAGGCAGGTGTTGCACGCAAAGCGTGCATAGGGTTACATAGTAACCGAGCAAAAGTAATCATAATAGTATCTCTTAAGAGGCTAAACAGTTGCCCGCAATCTGGACCACATAATGGAAGGTTTGCCATGAGACCTTATCTCGTCCGCGGAAGCCAAAACTGGTTGGAAATGGACTACCAAACTGCCACCCGCATTCGCTCAAGCTTTTTTTTTTTTGTTCGCCCATGTGTGCTCTTAAACATTGTGTATGGTTTGGGTGAACTTTTCTTAAATTACTTCAAGATATGCTGGATTTATTCCAGCTTGTGTGGATGTAAAAGTGAAAAAGAAATAACCAAAATTTGACCGAATGCGCTTGTCGATACACTATTATGTAAAACAATTCACCAACATAGTGAAGACAAAAGAAGGGAAAGCACCTCGCAGCGCGAACCGGCGGTTGCGAGTAGCAGCAACGCGCAGTGGAAGCAGTAGCGAGTAGTGGCAGCGGCAGCTAGGAGCACTAGTGGCAGCGAGCAGCAGCAGCCACGGGCAGCAGCAATAGCAGCATTGCAACAACATCAACGGCATTGCAGCAGCAGTAGTAGTGGCCGCAACGGAAAGGAGTGTTGCGTAGCAGCGCCCAAGGCTATTGTGTTGTGCAGTAGTACTGCGCAAAACTGCTGCGCATCCACATAGTTTCTGCATAGATGTAGAGATTCTGTACAATTTCATAGCCCCGCAGCCGCGCAAGGGGGTGACGAGGTTCCCCCCCGTTTCTCATCGAGGAGTCCACGTGACTTCCACCGACAAAAAAAATTGCACGAGTAGTATAAGCCAACGTTTCTTTGCTAGCGTAAAAAATGCTAACGTCATCGTGTGCTGTGCTCACGTCAGCAATTTTGGGGTCAAAATGTTGATTTCTCTAAACATTTCAACTCCTAAAAAAACGCTATTGGTTTCTTGTTCAGAGAATTTTTTATGTTCGGCCCATACTAAACGCTGACATGGCTCCTACTAGTGACAAGGACAAAGGACCACCTGATCCCTCCTCCTCCTCCTCCTCCTCCTCCTCCTTAGGGGTCCTGAGCCCACGCTTGTAGGCTATTGAGGACCTGCAGAGTCAGGAGGATGAGATACGTTGCCTATAGCAGCAGCAGACTGATGCCATCTGCATGCTCACTGGTCTTCTTCGGAGTCAGTCCACGGCCCTACAGCAGACCTCCGAGGGGGTTGGCAGTGTCACACCTTCTGCACAACAGTCAGCATCCACACCAAGGAGAGCGGCAGGACAGGACCCACCACTTCTTGGAGGAGGACCCTGGCATGCCAGGCATGGAGGATAACACTCCCAAGAGGGAGATTCGATTACTTCAGGAGCGTCTCTGCCAGCTTTAGACGCATTCTGGTTCCCTGTTCCTGGAAAGTCGATCCTCACATGAGCCCTACCTCGGCGACTTTCCTCGTCCTGGTGTCTCCCTCATCCCTCGTCTTCCGAGCCTGTGGTTGTTCTCCCTACAGAGTGGCAACATAAGGACTTTGAGACACCGTCCCAACGATATGTCAGCGAGGATGGCTTTGACTACTGGGAGACCCTTTTCCAGGTCCAGGGCACTTCAGAGGGCATTTGGCCCTACTACCATAGTCACTACCAGATTACGGACCGTGCTCAGGTGCTAACTGTGGCTCGAACGATGCGCGGACTCCTTTACGCTATGCCGCACGAGACTGTCGTGGACTTTTGTCCTTTCCTTGGAGAGGCTGGCAGAGGCGTGGGTGCTGACCCACGTCGGGACTGGGAGTTGGCATTGTCCCTGCTTGCTGCAGAGACGCACGCCGCCCGTGTGGCTCACATCCGCGCCTTCCATTCCCTTTGTCAGGGACTTGTCAAGCCCGCAACCGATTACTAGCGACACGCCAT
This sequence comes from Penium margaritaceum, assembly GCA_023375785.1. Lineage (NCBI taxonomy): Eukaryota > Viridiplantae > Streptophyta > Zygnematophyceae > Desmidiales > Peniaceae > Penium > Penium margaritaceum. The sequence continues at coordinate 18,312 of SZWC01027225.1, read as the reverse complement.
GCGCATCTACACGCGCCTTGGGACCGCAAGAGGTACACAGCTGTGGGCGCTTTGCACGATCATGATCAGCGTCCGTCTTGAGCACATAGGCATCTTCTCGGGGGAAAGTGACATCGTGCTTGAGCCCTTCTCCACCTTTTAGCTTCTTCCTTGGGTGCATCAACTTTTCTTCCAGGTGACCTCCGCCCATGAGGCAGCCCATCAGGAGAGTTCACTTGCTACACCGATGATCGCTTCACCACGGACGCCTCTCTCGCAGTTTCCTTCTCCATCCTATGGCACGCCCTCCTCTTCTGCTTCCACTCCGGCTACCTCAACACGGACGCAGGGTGTGGCAGCAGCAACACAAAGGAAGAAGGGCAAAAAGAAGCGTGGCTCGGGTAAGCAACAGTCATCAGGCGATAGCAGTGGGCGTACTGTTTATTGCTACAACTATGGAGGCGCTCACCGCTACATCGAGTGCCAGTAACCGCTCGACTGGGCGCGGATCATTCATCGTCTTCAGGCTGCACATGCATAGCGGTCTACATTGAGCAGCATAGCCTCTGGTCACGTGGCGACCACGACCACAACAGTTCTCGCTTCCTCACCGACGAGTTGCAGAGACCCCGACCCTTGTGGCTGCACCATCGCCAACCTCCGTCAACTCCTAGTGCTTTGCTCTAAGGGAGGTGCGAGTGTGTCGTCACAACCGGGTGTTTCACAGTCTGTCTGTTCGTCTGTTCTTGTATCTTGTGATGACTCGTGTGGGGGAGCACAGCTGGCATGTGATGATGATGGGCGTGACAGTACAGATTGGATTTCATAGTCTCACCTGTGGGCCCTTCGTCGTTCTCCCCCCTCTGTTGCTAAGCGCCCGTCTGCAGCCGAGTGTTCTATTGCCCGTTGCACAGTGACGTCCTCCAGTTGTGACTCGGGTGGTACTTGGATCATCGATTTCGGTGCCACTCACCACATGACCTGTCATCGTAGTGACTTTGTTTTCCTTGGTCCTATGGCGTCTCTTCGTTCGGTTTGCACAGGCTCTGGTCAGTCCTTGCCAGTTTGGGGTGTTGGGGTTGTGTGCTTTGATGGTGCGTTTGGCCCCTTGTATCTTTCCGACGTACTTTTTGTACTTGACCTTGAGCTCAACTTGCTCTATGTGCGTGCCTACACTCTGATGGGACTCTTTGTGGAGCACACTAGAGACTCCGCGACAATGACTGCTCTTTATACTCGCATTGTTATTCTTCTTGCCTCTATTGTGGATGATCTGTATCGTGTTCCTCAGACCTCTTCTTCTCTTTGCTCCCCATCCCCTCTTGTTTGTGTTTTTGTCACTAGTGTCCTCTCTCTTGAGCTCTAGTGCCTGTTGCATCGACGTCTGTGTCATGTGGACTCCAACACTATGTCGAAGCTCATTAGGACAAAACCCACACTCGGTCTTGACGCGGCCTCTTTGAAGAAGCCGCCCAAGACCGATTGTATGTTATGCGCTCAGGGTAAGATGCATCAGTGCACCTACCCTGAACCCCATTCTCGAGCCCTTCGTCCTCTTGAGCTGGTCCATTCGGACCTTCTCAGTCCTCTTCCTATCGAGTCCTTGTCCGATCGGGGTCGATATGTCGTGACCCTGTCCGATGACTTCACCCGGATTCGGTGGGTCCACAGCCTGCTCTAGAAGAGTGATGCCGCTCTAGCGGTTTGTCTCTGGCTAGTTATGGCTGAGGGTCAATCTTGTCACTCACTGCTTACCTTCCGCTCGGACCGCGGCGGCAAGTTTCTTGGCGAGATGGAAAGTTTCTTTGCCGGGCGCGGGATTTTTCCCCATTATTCTGCTCCTACCACTCTTCAGCACAATGGTGTCTCTGAGCACTGGAACGTCACCATGGAGGATGCAGTTCGTGCCATGCGGTCTGAGTCCGGTCTCTTGAAATCCTTCACCTTTGAAGGACTCGCCTGCATGACGTGGGTTTGGAACCGCCTCCCGCATGGTCCTCTTCCAGACCACGTTACACCGTACGAAGTCTGATTCGGTCGCCATGCCGATTACATCTTGCTCGTGTCTAGGACTCAGTTGCTTCTGTGTGGTACATACATGATCAGCAGGGGTGCAAGGTCTCTTCGCGGGATCGCTTGTGTGCCTTCGTCGGCATCTCCTTGCCGTCAAAGGCCTGGCGGTTTTGGGACCCCGCCAGTCATCGCATTGTTGAGTCCCGTGACACGCTCTTCTTTTAGTTTCTCACCTACCGTGATCTGACCTCGATTATGTCAATGCCTGTCACACATGTTCCTATATGTGAGGTTTCTCGATGGATAGAGGAGCCTGAGCCAACAAGCTTCTCTCGTCCGGCTGATGTGTCTGTTGAAGCCCCCTCCAATTCTAGGTCACCAGCTCTTGATGACCCGGCAATGATTGCTGTCGGCCAAGAGTCCTCTCCCGCCCGGCCTGTCTCCTCCCCTACGCCCTCGCGCCCCACAGACACCCATGATGGTGTCCCTCTATCCACCGGTACTCCTGTCTTCATGGGTGGTACTACTACCACACCTAGTCCTACGTCTTCCACCAGTTCACCAGCCTCTCCTCCCACTGCATCACCTCCCCTTGTGCCTCAGTCCTCACCGGATGCGTTCATGCCTATCTCTGAGCCTACGGTTTGTCCTTCCAGCCCAGGCTACTCGCGTGAGCCCGGTGGTCGTCTTCTACCGTTGGGCTCCGGATCCTAGCGAGTGTTAGGTCTCGCACCGAGGCGCTCCACTCGCAGCGTTGCGAGTGGTGATCCCGGCACAAAGGCCTTCAGCCTCCGTGTCCATACAGTTCACACAAAGGTACACCTAGCGTGTCGTGTAGGGAACGATCTGGTCACTCGCAAGTTTTGTACCACTTGTGATGCAGCAGCTGACCTTGTGGTTGTTAGGCCCTTTCCTGAGGCGTGTGCACTCACCACTCAAAGCTCTCCCTCATTGGCGCCTGATCCGCGCACAGTGAGGGACGCCCTCTCATCAGAGGATGCCGATGCCTGGTGTACTGCCTACGAGCACGAGCTTCGTGCCATCCGAGAGCATGGAGTTAACGAGCTAGTCGACCTTCCACCTAGGAGGAAGGCGATTAAAGTCAAGTGGGTCTTTCACAAGAAGGTGAAGCCGGATGGATCAGTGGAACGCTACAAGGCTCGCTTGGTCGTCAAGGTGTACTCTCAAATTGAGGATGTTGTCTACACTAACACCTTTGCCCCTGTCGGTCGTATGACCTAAGCTCGCGCTCTGTTTGGTGTGGTGGCTTAGCATGATTGGGAACTGCACCAGATGGATGTGGACAATGCGTTCCTCCAGGGCTCTCTAGGTGAGGAGACTTACGTGGCCCAGCCACCAGGCTTTGAGGATGGTGACAAGGTCTGGCGCTTGCGCAAGTCCTTATACGGACTCAAGCAGTCTCCTCAGTGTTGGAACTAGGAGATTACAGGCACTCTAACTCGTGCGAATATGTACAGAGCGAGGCAGATCCCTCTCTCTTCATCCGATAGGCGTCTGAGCGCTTCACCGCCATCCTGGTCTATGTGGACGAGCTCCTGATCGCATCTCCCTCCATGGAGGCCGTGAAGGAGGTCCTCCAAACCGCCTATAGGATGAAGGACCTTGGTCCTACAGCAGTGTTTCTTGGCATGGAGATTGTACGAGATCGTAGATGCCGAACGCTTCTATTGCATCAGGCTAGATACGTACGCTTTGTGGGGGAGCACTTCAATGACCTCCTTGGCACAGTGCACGTAGCCTCCACACCTCTCATACCTGACGGGAAGGATGCTTTGAAGGTGGACGATCCCACACAACTGAGGGAGACAGTGGATGTGACCTTGTACCTTCGCCTCATTGGATCTCTGATGTACGTGGCCACTACCACACGCCCCGGCATCGCTTTTGCCGTTCACCTCCTTGCACAATTTTCATAGGCTCCACGTGCTAGAGCCCTCCAGGCACATGTGCAAGTGGTGCTGTGTGTGGTTTCCATGCCGTACCTTGGACTCTGCTTTCGCCAGCAGTGCTTGGTGATTCTTGATGGTTACACTCACAACGACTAGGCCAGGAGCCCAGATGGACGCAGTCGCACCGGTTACGTGTTCCTGCTCGGTGGTACCGCTGTGTCCTGGCGCAGTGGGAAGCAGGGCTGCATTTCACGTAGCTTGTCGAAGACATAGTATGTTTCTCTGGGTGTAAGAGCTACTGAGGTAGTGTGACTGCAATGCCTATTCCTTGAGCTGGGTTAGTCAGTGCCCGCCATTGTGCATCACTGTGACAACCAGAGTGCTCTTGCCATTGCGTAGAACTCTGGTGTCTTTCATGCTCCCACAAAGCACATTGCGGTTGAATATCACTTTGTGCGTGATCTGGTGGAGTGAAATGTGATCTCCGTCATATGGGTCAACACTAACATGCAGCGTGCTCACTTCTTGAAGAAGGCATTGGCGTGTAGGAAGTTCCTAGTGGCCATTCCTCCTGTTGGGCTTTGCCCCTTGCCTAAGAGTGGTTGAGTGTGAGATGACTCTGTGCCTCTGTCATGACTATTTCTGCACTCGTCCTTGCACTCGTTTCAGTGCTGCACGTGTATGCACATGCGAACCATCGGGTCATGGGGTAGTGATGTGATTTGTGACGTTCCTCTCGACCTGTACACTTTACCGTGACCACTCGGCCGTATCCATGCTCGTGCAGATCCCTGATGCAGACCCATTGGTACCGGGCGTTGTCTGGTGGTGGACTACCTACTCGGAGCTGATCGATGGTCGCCCCAGAGTCCTAGATGCTGTCTGGGACCTTCTATAGTTTTTTCTACAGCTGGTTTGATTTTATCGGTGGAGTGGATGTGGGCCCGATTTGCATGTTTTGCATTGTGTTTCCATCGTTTGTTTCCGGATGCATGCATGTGATTAGTCCTAGTATTTGGCTTGAGATTCTGCACGTGTAGGTTCAGACGGCATAGCGTTCTGACTTGTCTCCGCTGAGTTACGGCCAAAACAGTGGTTTTCGGCCGGTTTTAGGACAGATCTTGCACTACCGCGTGCGACACCTGCCATGCGCTGCGGCAGGTACTTATGCCATGGACCTATCATTTGTCATTACTCTCTGCAAATGGTATTGAAGCAATCTGACACTTTGCCTTGTGTCGCCTAGCCAAACCCTTGCCTTTGTGTGCACGACTCGTAACTGTCGTCACCGTCTGACCAGGCATTGATGCCTGGTCAGCGGCAATATCGATAGGAAGCTTCCATGCATCTTCTCAAACCCAACATATGCCTTATTCTCATCCCGGGCATTGTATATGTCTTCAGATCACTCTACAATTTCCATGTTTACCATGTACGCTTTCGACTAGCCCCACCCTTGTCCTGGCAAGCATACTAATAAGGAATATGGTGGGCCCTCTCTGGGAGTTCCAACAGAGAAATTGCTAGGAAGCTTCCTAACCTTGCTGCTCCTGACGTGGCAACACTGTCCAGTCAACTAGCGCACTAGCAAGCAAGCAGGTGCACGAAACAGCAAGGATCAGGCTAGGGAGACGTGCAAAGTCTCATAAGCTCCAATAGCTTAGTAATATAGAGATAGTTGACAACTGACAAGCACACAACATGAATACCTGCCACGGCACACAGCGGGTAAAGCACGCGGTAGTGTCAGTTTGTCCTAAAACCGGCTCAAAACCACTGTTTTGGCCGTAACTCTGTGCACAGGCATCCAAACACATCACCGTCTTAATGTAGAGATGCAAAATCACGAGCCGGACGCTATGACTAGCCACACGCACAAGTCCGGCATCAATTGGTGGACAGAGAATGCAAAACATGCAAATCAGGCTCGAGAGCCAGTCCACTGAAAAAATTCTAATGTCTGCAGATTAGCTACAGAGCACCCAAGCAAGCATCCGGGACGTTGTGGCAAGCATCTGGCAGCTGCTACTGAATGGGCCCACCAACTGTCGGTGCTCCGGTGCCAGCTGGGTCCGCATCAGGGATTTGCACGAGCATGGACACGGCCGAGTGGTCACAGTAAGTTATACAAACAGACAGAAACTACTGACATCACAACACTCCCCCATGACCCGATGGTACGCATGTCAATACACGTACAGAACTGACATAGGTGCACAACAAGATGTTCAACAGTCCATGCTCACAAACCCTACTCTCACCCACTCTCTGGCAAGGGGCGTAGTCCGAGAGAACGAATGGCCACCGTGAATATTCCGCGTACAAATGACTTGGTCAAGAAGTCAGCCCACTACATGTCCGTGCCGACCCAGATGACGAAGATCACCTGTCGCTCCACAATATCACGCACAAAGTGATGCTCAACAGTAACTTCCTTCGTGCGTGCATGAAACACACCAGAGTTCTTTGAAATGGCAAGAGCACTCTGGTTGTTACATCGAAGAACAATGCAAGGCATAGACTGACGCAACTCACAAAATAGACGCTGCAGCCATACCGCCTCAGCAGCCCAAGTCCCTAGAGCAACATACTCAGCCTCTGATGAGCTACGTGCCATACAACCCTACTCGCCACTGCGCCACGACACAACGGTGCCACCAAGCAGGAACATGTAGCCTATCCGACTGCGCCCATCAGGACTCCACGCCCAGTCACTGTCTGTGTAGCCGTCGACTACCACCGAACACTGCTGTGGAAGGTGGATTTTGAGGTACGGTGTGGACTCCACGTACCAAACCACTCGCACAGCCGCATGAAGGGCTCTCGCCAGAGGACACTGTGAAAACTGTGCAAGGAGGTTGACGGCAAAGGCAATGTCAGGTCGTGTGGTGGTGGCCAAGTGCATCAAAGAGCCAATGAGGCACAAGTACAGGGTCACGTCCACTGTCTCCCCCAGGTCTACAGGAGCATCCACCTTGAGAGCATCTTGTCCGTGGGGTGTGATGGGGGTGGAGGCTGTAGGAATTGCACCCAGGAGGTCAGCAAACCGCTCCCCCACAACGCAGGCATAACGTGCCTGATGCAATAAGAGTGTACGTCGCTGACAATCATGCACGATCTCTATCCCGAGAAATACAACTACAGGGCCAAGGTCCTTCATCCTGTAGGCAGCCTGAAGAACTGCCTTGGCCTCCTTCACGACCCCCATAGACGGAGACGCAATTAGGAGATCATCCGCGTGGACCATGATGGCTGTGAAGCTCTTAGCTGTCCGTGTGAGAAAGAGGGACGAGTTAGCGTCACTCTGTACGTAACTGACACGTGTCAGTGTGCCGGTGATCTCCAAGTTCTAGCACCTCAGTGACTGTTTCAGGCCGTACAAGGCCTTGCACAAGCACCAGACCTTGTCACTAACCTCGAATCCAGGTGGCTGGACCATGTAGATCTCCTCCTCTATGGTGCCATGGAGGAGCACGTTGTTCACATCCATATGGTGCAGCTCCCAGTCATGGTGAGAAACAACCCCAAACAAAGCCAGAGCGGTGGTCATGCGGCCAAAGGGTGCAAAAGTGTAAATGAAATCTACTCCCTCAACCTGCGAGAATCCCTTGGCCATCAAGCGAGCCTTGTACCGATTCAGTGTGTCATCAGGATTCACCTTCTTGCGAAAGAACCACTTGGCCTGTACAGCCTTCCGCCCAGACGGGAGGTTGACAAGCTCATAGACACCATGTTCACGGATGGCTCTTGGCTCATCCTCACAAGCAGCACGCCACAAGTCTGCATCGTGAGCTGAGATTGCCTCCTTCAACGTGCCTGGACTAGGCGTCGTCGAGGGAGTGCTCCGGGTGGCTAAGACACATGCCTCCGGACTCGGTCTGACCACGACAAGGTCCGTTGCGGCATCGCAAGCGACCAAGAACTCTCGGGAGACCAACTCGTGGCCGACGAGACATGCTGGATGCACCTCAGTGTAGTCTGCCTGGACACTCAAGCCAAGGGCCTTCATGGAAGGCTCGCCCCTCTGAACACTACGAGTCGGGCGCCCAGGCGCAGAGTAAGCAGTGCGCTGAGCCGTACGGGCCAATGGTCGAAGACGACCACCGGGCTCATGGGAGTAGCCCAATGCTGAGGCGCTCACCCCAGAGCTCTAGGGGACATGGGTGCATGCACGGGAGTGGGTGTGTCAGAGGGGACTGACACTGGCATGGCATCAGGTGTGCCAGAGGGCACTGACGCTGGTACGAGATCAGGTGTGGCAGAGGGCACTGACACTCGTACGGGATCAGGTGTGGTAGAGGGGTCTGACACCGGCACAGGATCAGGTGTGCCAGAAGGGTCTGACACCGGCACGGGATCAGGTGTGTTAGAAGAGACCAACACCGGCATGGGATCAGGTGTGCTAGAGGGCTCTGAAATGAGCAGAGGATCAGGTGTGCCACAGGGGACTGATGAGGCTACTGGACCCAGAGGCATGATGGCCGGATCGTTAGCAGCCGGAGACCGGACCACAGGTGAGGAGGCCCGGATGGAACCATCCGTAGGACTGGATTCCCCCATCCGCCGGCAGGCCACACAAGTTGGAACGTGGTCGGCGGCCAGCGAAAGAATGCTGGACAAGTCGCGGTAGGTGAGAGCCTCAAAGAAGAGAGCATCTCGAGACTTGACAATGCGAGCAGGGTCCCAAAAACGCCAAACCTTCAACCGCGGGGAGATGCCAAGGAAGGTACACATGCGTCCCCGAGGTGAGACCTTGGACCCCTGCTAGTCTTTGGTATACCAGACACGAGCGAGGGATCCCTAAACGCGAGCGAGATGGAGATCAACATGATTACCGAACCACAACTCATACGGCGTGACATGGTCTCGAAGTGGACCATGCGGCAAGCTGTTCCAGACCCACGTCATGTAGGAGATGCCCTCAAAGGCAAAGGACTCTGGGAGACCACACTCACACCGCATAGCGCAAACCGCATCCTCCATGGTGCGGTTCCAACGCTCAGACACACCGTTCTGCTATGGTGTAGCAGGGGTGGAAAGTTGGTGAAAGATACCGTGCTCGGCAAAGTAGGCATCCATCTCGCCTAAGAACTCGCCACCATAATCCGAGCGGAACATGTGCAGGGTGTGATGAGATTGACGCTCAGCCATCACAAGCCACAGGCGGACCGCCAGTGCGGCATCGCTCTCGTGGCGCAGGCTGTAGACCACCACATCCGGGTGAAGTCATCGGTCAGGGTGAGAACATATCGACCCCGATCAGAGAGGGACTCGACTAGGAGAGGACCGAGAAGGTCTGAGTGGACCAACTCTAGTGGGCGCAGTGCCCTGGAGGAGGAGTCAGGGTAAGAGCATCGATGCATCTTGCCTTGGGCGCAAATAAGACAGCCAGTCTTGGGCGGCTTCTCAAAAGAGGCTATGTCAAGACCGAGGGCTGGCGAATGAGCTTGGACACAGTGTCCGAGCTCACATGGCAGAGGCGACGATGTAACAAGCGTTGGTGCTCAGGGGAGAGAACACCAGTGATAAAAACGTGCGCAGAAGAGAGAGGGGGAGAGGAAACAGAGGGAATGCAACAAGACACATGATGTAGGTCATCAACAACAAAGGCACGAAGCACAATGGCGCGTGTGTCAAGAGCAGTCACCGTGGCAAAGTCAGCAGAGTGCTCAACAGTGAGACCCATCCTGGTGCATGCACAAACAGGAAGCAGGCTAAGCTCAAGAGCAAGGACAAAGAGCACGCCAGAAATGTACACAGGGCCAGACGGACCATCAAACCGCACAACCCCAACGCCTTGCACAGGCAACCACTGACCAGACCCCATGCAAACAGACTGAACGGATGCATCAGGACCGAGCAAAACGAAGTCACTACGACGACAAGTCATGTGATGAGTGGCACCAGAGTCTATCCAGTGCCACCCGGCTCACGACCACTCTTCGACACTGAGCAACATGCCACAGAACACTCTGCCCCTACTGGACGCTCAACAGTGGACTCAAGACAACGATGAATAGCACAGATTTGTGACTCGTCAATCTAGTCAGTACTGTCAGGTCCATCCTCATCGCAAGCCAACATAGCTCCACCACAAGCATCATCACGGGCAACAGTCGCAATAACACAAGCTGTGGTAGGACCACTCGACTGTGCCAATACACTCGCACCTCCTTGAGTACGAAGCGCCAGTAGCTGACGAAGCTCTGCAATCGTGCAATCCCAAGGGTCCACATCACCGCTGCCGCCTAGTGAAACGGATGCGTCTGCTGTAGTCATGGTCCCGACGCATCCAGTTTGTGTGTCACTCGAGAAAATCCGCTGCATGTGGGCTGCCTAATGGTTGCGCATGATCCGAGTCCAATCAAGGGGCTGCTCACACTCTGTGTACCGGTGCGCGCCTCTACAATTGTAACCATAGACAAAACGTCCACTGCCACTACTCGCCGGCTGCTGCTGCTGCTAATGTCCCTTCTTGCGTCGTTTCTTCCCCTTCTTCTCTTGTGCGGCCACTACAATACCCTCAGTGTGGCCGCTTGGGGTAGAGGAGGAGGAGGAGGAGGAAGCGGTGGAGGTGGGACTAGTGAGCTGGGATACTGGTGTAGGAGGGGTCGCAGTCACTACTGGAACATGTGGACTCTGCTGATGGGCGATGGCAGCCTCATGAGCCGATGTGGCTTGAATGAAGAAGTGATGGGCCTAAGGAAGCAGCTGTAGTGACTCCGAAAACTCAGAGAGAGCCACACGGTCGAAGCCCATAAAGAGCTTTACGAGGTCCAAATGCGCCTCAATCATGATGGTGTCGAGTGGCCACAACTACGTCCTGCCACCGGTCCTAAGGCACGTGTAAAGGCGCATCGCGCGCCTCGAGTAGTCAGCTACAAGCTACGTGGGACCTTGACGGAGGGAGTGAAACTCACATAGTCGGGCCGCCCTCGTGGCATGGGTCTTTGCAGCAAGAAGTTTCAAGGCCAGCTCCGAGCCCTAACACGGATCTGCTCCAGTCCCGATCCCGGTCTCACCGAGGAAGGGTCGAAAGTCGACCGCAGTCTCCAGCGACATGGCGTAGAGGAGACCGCGCATCGCTCTTGCTGCTGTCTGGACCTGGTGAGTATCGCGGGTCTGGTACTGGCTATGGTAGTAGGGCCAGACACCCTCAGAATTGGCCCACACCTGAAATAAGGTCTCCCAGTAATCAAAGCCCTTGTCGCTATCCTAACGGGGTGGAGGTGTCTCAAAGTCCTTCGGTGGCCGCTCTGTGGGGAGGGCGACCTCAGGCTTGGGAGACGATGGACGGGGTATGGGGAGCCCACCAGTGACGGAAACGCCACCAAAAGTGAACCCTACTGAACGATGTGGCTGATTCTGATGGAGAGAATGTGGCAGAGTGAGAGGCTGCGACCCCAGCCGTAACTCATGAATGCGCTCCTCAAGCACACGAAGCTTGTGCTCGCGTGAGTCATACTCAATCTCCTCATCCTAGGTGTCAACCTGTGATGAGTGGTGCTGAGGCCACGACGCTGTGTAGGGTGTAGACTACTGAACAGATGGTGCAGCTCTAGTAGATCCTCCAGGTGGCTGCTGTGAGATCCCCGAACGACCCCACTGTAACTCCGTGATCTCCTGCAACGCGTCGGACTGCCGCTGCTTCTGCCGGCGCATCTTGTCTTTCGACCGACGAAGCTCGTCAATCGCGAGGGACTGCAACTGCGGACTCATAATGCCCGAGGAGGAGGAAGAGGAGGGGTCAACTATCCCTTTGCCCTTGTCACAGACCAGCGCCATCGCAATGTTCAGTATGGGGCCGAACATAAAAAATGCCTCGAACAAAAAACTGACAGTGTTTCTCGAGGAGTTGAAATGCAAAAAAAAAAAAAGCAGATGTTTTCACCCGGAAATTGCTGACGTCAGCACAGTCGGTGATGACGTCAGCGCTTTTTCACTAGCAAAAAAATGCTAACGTTTTGTACGCTCGCGAAAAAAACGCTAGCGATGTGTTTTTTGGTGTGTGCAGGTCACGCAAACTCCACGTGACTAGTGGGGGTGAGGTTGTCGCCCCCTGCTAGCAGCTGCGCAGGGGCTGCGCAGACCTGCGCAGTGCCACGTAGGCCTACACAGCTTCTGTGCAGCTGCGCAGCTCTGCTGTGCAGCAACAGTGCCGCGCAAGCCCACAGCTGCTGTTGTGGCGGGTTTGCTGCTGCTACAGCGTCTGCCGTAACTGCTTCTACGCTAATGTAGCCGCTATTGCTGTTGCAATGCTACTGCTGGCGCTGTTGCTTTGTCGTTGCAGCAGTAGCAATGCTGATGCTGCGCTGCTATTGCTACTGCTGCGCTTCTGTTGCTGCTCGCGGCTACCGATGCGGTTGTTGCGTGCTACCACTGCTCGCAGCCGTCGCCGCAAGCTGCTACTCCTTTTTTTTATGTACAGGCTGGCAGCCAGACACGTCTGCTGTTGCCACCCGACGCTGCTGCTGCTCACTGTCGTGGCTGCTGGATCTCGTCACTGCCGCAGCTCCTCTTGCTACGGTGGTGGCGATTGCGTGGTGATGTCGTTGCTGCTAACGTTGACTGCGACGGGTCCTAGGATGTGGCGGCGACGGTGACTCACTGCTATTGCCAATGCTGCGTCTTTGCGGCGCAGCTCAGCAAGCGGGATGTCGCAACTCTGATACCATGAGAAATTGCTAGGAAGCTTCCTAACCTTGCTGCTGCTGACGTGGCGACACTGTCCAGTCAACTAACGCACTAGCAAGCAAGGAGGTGCAAGAAACAGCAAGGATCGGGCTAGGGAGACGCGCAAAGTCTCATGAGCTCCAATAGTTTAGTAATGCAGAGAGAGTTGACAACTGACAAGCACATAGCATAAAAACCTGCCGCGGCACATAGCGGGTGACGCATGCGGTAGTGTCAATTTGTCGTAAAACCGGCTCAAAACCACCGTTTTGGCCGTAACTCTGTGAACAGGCATCCAAACGCAACATCGTCTGAACGTAGAGATGCAGAATCATGAGCTGAACGCTACGACTAGCCACGCACACAAGTCCGGCATCGATCGGTGGACAGAGAATGCATAACATGCAAATCGGGCTTGAGAGCCAGTCCACGGAGAAAACTCTAGCGTCTGCAGAAAAGTTGCACAGCACCCAAGCAAGCATCAAGGACGTCGTGGCAACCGTTTGGCAGCTGCTAGTTAGTGGATCCACCAACCGTCAGTGCTCCGGCGCCAGCTGGGCCCGCATCAGGGATCTACATGAGCATGGACATGGCCGAGTGGTCATAGTAAGTTACAAACAGATACAACACAGCTCACATCACAACACCGACAAAAAGATGGAAAGCAGGTATGTCAACAGTTTCTCTTGTGCAGATCCTCCTTGGCGTAGAACCGGCGACATTGATTTTGATTTTGATTCTAGAACTCGATGCGGGAGGCGGCTCGACAATCTCTTTGGCAAGCGCTTGCTATTGTTTGTGATTACACCTTTGGAGTCTTTTTAGAATCAAGTTGTATCACTCCCCTCCCGTTGATTCCTCATGATTGTAAGGCCAACTATGCTAATGTGGCATGTCTCCAAACGTCTGGGAAACGTTCTATTTGTGTAAAACAGTAGAACCAATAAAAGTTGCCGTGATGAAGACGTTAACGATAAAAATTCTATCAAAACTATGTTTCAGTTAAATTAAAAAATATATTGAAGGTAAGAACCCCTCTAAAACTTTGAATAGGACAGTTCGACTTTTCAACCGATTCTGAATAATCGCACGTGCTGTATCGTCAAATTGCCATCAATGTATGTAGGATGGAGTAGTTGTATACCCATCGTTTTGCCAGATTTAGTAGCGATGCCCATGGTTTTTAACGACATAACAGCGATGCCCATGTTTGTCCTTCTTCGAGCGAAAATGGGCACGACTGTCATATTTCTCATCTATTCACGGGATTCGACATGGATTTCGACTTCAACGGCAGAGCCGAACTTCGCCCGGCATCGCGAGCTCGTAGGAGGAGTTCCGCGGCAAAACCTCCCTGCGAGCTTGCGATGACACTGCCAAACCCCCTATTTGAACTAGGGGGTTTGCCGTCGGTTTGGGGGGGGTTTGCGAGTTGCGGTACACGTGTGATAGAAGAAAGGGAATCTGCCGGGCCCTGCTACCGCGGGGCCCGGCAGATGCCCGGGCAAG